>JAVMKO010000003.1:153606959-153676959 GCA_032164245.1 Sternotherus odoratus
CAGTTGTTCTCTTAGTTGTTCTGCTCCAGTTAAGACCTGCAGTGAGTTTCGTCAGAGGTAGACTTCACCCACAGTCTTCAAAGGGGGTTGCCCAAGAGTTAGAACAGCAGTCCACAGATGGAGAGCTCATCACAAAAATTAGGGCCTCAGCAACACCAGCGAGAAGCCTCCTCACTTCCCTGTGTTAATAAACATGGGGCACGGCCTCCTTGCTGAGTCTAGATGTGCAGCCACTCCTCTCTCCTCCTTTTCATTCAACCATGGCCTAAGCCCGAACGCAGCATGTGTTGTTCTAGATATATGCTGTTTTGCTTTAATGTAGGACCTCCATCTTTCCTGTTCTGTATGGGAGGTGTCACAACGGAACCTCACTAATTCACCCTGCATTACTGAATTTTGGGAATTAGAGAATAAATTAATTGTAAAATGCCAAGATTCTGCATCACAAATTTCATATTTTTAGCAATTATAATTTAATTTTAAATTATTCATAATACTTAGTCGTGCACCAGTAATGCACTGCAGTACTCTGTCACAGAAAGGAATGAAGTACTTGTAACATAGGTTCCTGTTATGTCACTCTGCTGGAAGTGGGGAGAAACCACTAACATTTTTTGTACAGACAATTAAAGGCTACATGGCAGCTTTGACACCAGGCCTCTGAGCGGTAGCATATAGTTGTCCAGCAGCATGGGTTAAGTACTGTGTCTTAGAGAAGTTTAGTTCCCTCCCTGCTTCCCCCCTCATTGCTGCAGGGGAAGAAAAAGTAGTAACTCACTGCTGCCCTATACCAACAACATACTACCGCAATCCATGTGCCAGCCAGTCTCTCCTTGTCTACCCACTTCAGAGTGGATGAGTAGCAGCAGCACATAGCCCACTTAGTCCTGCTTGCTTAGTCCCAAAATTGCAGGAAGCCCACGTATGGAAATGAGAGGCACTCTTACTGCCCCCAGGGCCGGCGACAGGGGGTTACTACGGGTACAGCTGTACTGGGCCCCGCACTTTAGGGGGGCCCCGGTACAGCTCTACCCGTAGTCATCCGGCGCGGCTCTCCCCCGGACGAGCGCGCCTGTCCCCGGCCGGAGCAGTGAGCCCGGCCCGGCGCAGTCCGGGGGAGAAAGGCCGGGGGGGGGAGCAGCAAGGGCGGCTCACGCCGCTCCCGGGCTCTGCTCCCGCTGCTGTCAGCTGGGGGGGAGTGCAGGCTGGGCAGGGGGGGCTGGCTGGGCAGGGGGAGGCGGCTTGGCTGGGGGGGGCAGCCGCTGTCGGCTGGGGGGGGCGGCTGGGCTGGGGGGGCCCCCAGCCGCTGTCAGCTGGGCTGGAGGGGGCCCGGCTGGGCGGGGGGGGGCCCCAAACTATCAGAGTAGGGGGCCCCCAAATTTCTGTTGCCGGTCCTGACTGCCCCTTCTATTTTGTATGGGTGTTTAGTCCAAATCGCACTCTCGTCCAAGGCATGCGAATAGCAAAGTGCAATTGCTGAGGTGCAACCATCTTTAGACCGTGTTTAGCTTAAGAGGGAGATTTCCAAAGGCACAAATTGCAGTTAGAGGCCTAACTAACATTGACTTTAAATGAGTTAGGTGGCTCACCATCATTTGTGTCTTTAAAAATCTCCCCCTAAATGCTTTTATCTTCTCCTTTTTACATCACTTCTCTCAACTTTCATTCACCTCTTGTTGGGATGGGTGAACTCCAGGGAGTGCAAATCTTTTAGAACCTCTTGAACACTTTTGAGTGTTTAAAAAAGTGATATTCAGACCTCAGGGGTTTCAGGAACCAATTTAGCAATCAGCAGCACCCAAAAGAGCCACAGTAGCGTGGGTTCATTGTTTAATTTCTATAGTGCTATATATACAAATTTAAACAGTATGACAGGGGAAATATTTAGTTACACACACAATTCTCACAGCAAAATGACTGCCAAGTATTATTTTATCAACTACAATTGTTTAATAACATAGTAAAAGCATCCTGATTGGCTAATAACAAAATTATACAGTGTTTTAATACCATGGAAGGAAAGAGCCGCAGGAGACATATTAAAGAACCACTTGCGGCTTTGGAGCCTCAGTCTGAGTATCACTGGCTTATAAGGTTCACAAAACTAGAACAAATTCCTACAGGTGTGTTAACTACATTGTAACTACCTTGTTATTATTATACTTAGTAGAACTTACTTTACCTCACTCTATAGTTACATTGCTCTTACATGAAACAGATCTTCACTGCTCTTACTTTCGTTACAATGTATAGCAACTGTACTTACCAGTCACCCAATTATCTTGTTGGAAGAACATCAACATTATGGACTATTCATGGGAAAGGTAAGTATTTTGTAGAAGTTAGATACTTGTCTCTTAATCTATAATGGAGTTACTAGAGCTGGGTGAGCAGTTCAAAATTAATAATTTATTTGGTGAATTTAGCCTATTTCCAAATTGTCCATTGATTGTAATTTTTACAAATTTGTTTGGTATGTGAAATTGTTTGCTGGACGTTTTGAGTCAATACATTTTAGCCTATAAATTACTCATGATCTGTTCACTGCACCTATTCCTTCAAAGAGTCAACATCTGAGACTGAGTATTCCAGCACGGTGATTAGTAACCCTACCACAAGTCACACGGTGGGGTTTCTGCTCTCCATTTGGATTCACCAACCTTTATAAACGTCTCTTGAAATAAAATTTGCTTTGTTGCAAAATGAATTTAATTTAGTGATTACCCAAATTGTGACTACAAGCCTGAGATTCATTTCCTGTGACTATCCAAATAGGGAAAGAAAAAAAATATTTCCCTCATGATAATGTTTATGGAAAGTCAGTGGAAAGGGATGTGAACTAAGTCAGTCAACACAAAATTTTCTTTTGAAATTTTTGAAATAGTTGCCAAAATATCTTGCATTGTATAGGTTACATTAACACATGGACTTTGCTCAAGTTTCTGTAACTGGAAAATCATTTTATTATTTGTGGCCCCATCTTGATCCAAGTGAAAGCATATTATGACAGGTCCTCTCATGGACCCCTCTCATTGTTCAGCTAATGCGTGGGTCTGCCACAATTGCATTCTCTATGCTTGAGAGACTGCGGAGACTGCTCCCTTGGTATTCTCACAGGTGTGCACATATGGGGCCAACTCCTCCATACTAGGGAATGCCAAGTTGACTATCCAAAGAGTAGGGTGAAGCCTGTACAGTCCCTCACCCATGCAGCAGGCTTTCCCCAAGGTCCCCAGATGCTGATGCTGGTCTGCACCACTTCCTATTTGACTTAGTGACCAAGGACCTGATCCAAAGCCCACTGAAGTCAATGGAAAGACTCTCACTGAATTCACTAGGCTTGGATCAGGCTATAAGTGTCACAGCTGAGCCCATTGTGCGTACCAACACGTTATTAACTGTAAAAGAAACTTAAAGCGCAATAGTTTGTGAATTCTCAGTGAAGGGTCTCTCTGAATATTAACTCATTAACTCACGTGTGATACTGCCAAGTTGCTCAAAGCACAGGGCTTCTATTGTATCATGGAACTTTAGTGACAAGATCTTGTCATGCACGTTCAAACAGGATTATAACTCCTGTGTGGTATATTTAATACATAGGAATTTCTGATATGTGTATGTATCAAAAATTACAACCATAGGCATACAACCTTACAGAATGATCCTCTACAAGGAATGCCAACCCAATAATGATCGAGTCTGAATCTCAATTTTGAGCCCACAGTGTGTATTTGAGTGGGTTAAAAATTAAGTAAAATGAGTTTATTCATCCCTATTTCTATCATAATACCTAGCACTTAGCACTTTTCATCTTCAAAGCACTTTACAAACATTAACTAATTAACTATTAATTGGCAAATTTGAAAAGGTTCATAGGTGCGGTGAGATGCAACTAAGCCCCAGAAGTATGGTTGTTTAGTTTATCTGTGAACTACATAATCATCAGAGAATCATCGAAATTAGAAATGAAAAAGACCTAACAGGTCATCCTGTCCAGCCTGCTGTCAGTACGGGATTTCCCTCTACAATATATTCTCAAGTGCTTTGTCTTGTTTAATTATAAATTATCTAAGCAGTGGGGCTCCCATCACCTCCCTTGGGAGACTACTCCATGGTCCAACGTACCTCTCTGTTAGGAGATCGTTCCTTACAATCAGGCTGAGTTTTTTTCCATGCTCAGTTTCATTCCATTTTTTTCTAGTTCCCCCCTTGCCAGATCACTTTCAACACCTCCTTTGCCATTCAGTTATAAGCAGAGTTTCTCCCTCTGCTCATCTTTGGGCTGGGTTGACCTGGCCAAAGTCAGTGTGTGCTGGTGGAAAGTCTCTGCTGCTGCTAGGGGACACAACACAGTTCCTGGCTTTTACCGGCACTGGAGATAAGCACAAGGCACGTCACAGACAAAAAGCTGCTTCCCCTGCTCTTTAAAGGATAGATTCTATTGCTCAGCTCTGCCACCAACCAGCTGTGTGACTAGGCAAGTCACTTCCTCTCTCTGTGTCCCCTTCCACCCCGTCTGTCTTGTCTCTTTGGAGTCTAGGCTCTTCAGGACAAGGACTCTCTTTCACTGTGCTGAACTGTACCAGAATGGTGTCCTGATTTCAGCGGGGCTGCTAAATGCCACCTTAATACAAATAAGGTAAAGAGGGAAGTGGGGTACAGACTTTGTCAGTCAGTGAAATGCTCCAGCAAGCAGGAAGCTATTCTGGGATACATTATGAGCTTGTTCCTGAAAGGTAAATCAATGGAACTACTCACGTGCTTAAAATTAAACCTATGCTTAAGTGCTCTGCTGGGTCAAGTCCAAGCTACTCAGTTCCTTACAGGAGAGATTATCGTCTCCTTCTCCTGCCACTTCCATGCTGCTTTTCTATCCTTTTCCAAATCCTGGCGCAATATTTCTTCTGTCCTCCAGGCTATCTTACCTCTGCTGAGGTCATGCTATGTTGTTGGGGCCTCTCTGCAGGACCTAGGTGCTCTTCCAATTTCTTATCCCCCAGGACTTTTATGGGTCAGAAGCTACCCAGATTGCTTTGCCCACTTCTGATGCCAGGGAAGCTGTAGAAGAAATGAGATCTGAACACAGTGATAGGATTATCCAAAAGCACCTTCCCAGCTGTACTCCTGGAATGGTTTAATAGGATATCATCAGAGGTTTGTTTGTTTATCCAAGTGATCCAAACCTGAAGGAGTCTTGCGTTTTGGGACAGTTCTTGATTTTTTGTGAACGCTGTTCTAAAGCTTTAAATACATTCTAGCTATTTAGTGAATAAAGAAAACCAGCTGGCCCTAGCATGACTTCACTGGAGACTAAGATAAAATAGAAAGAAGATCACTTCTGGCCAGTTTTATTGGAACAAAAATAAAGTTGAGTATTTAAAGTCCTAAAAGACAGAAGTAAATACACTTGACCCGAGACTCTCAGATGAAAGGTCAGGTCAGGTCATTTTAATTTTGTTATGAACCTATAAACGCTAATGAAAGCTTTTACAAGATTCCATTAAGAGGCTCATCTATGCTTGTATCTGTATAGGCCATGATACTCTAGAGCCATTCTGATCTATTGGGCAAATGGGGAAAGCACAAATTAAGACTCTATAGATTGTGACAGCTCCAGTAGCCTACTAGGTGGTGAGCATGTAAAGGAAGAAGCAAAAATCAATCTTCAAAGGGCATTAAAAGTTTCCTCCACACGCATGGTGAGTCACTTCTTTCAACCAATAATTAACAATATTCATAATTCCAAAAGCATGCAAACATTTTGAATCCAAACTCTGAAGTAGGTTTGCTATCATTGAAATAGACCTGGTTTTGACACAAAACTGAAAACATGTGATTCTCCTACAAAACTGGCTTGTTTCTCCTCTCATAACGAGATGTGAAATAGCTCAAGTTTTAAGTGGTATCGCTGATGGTTGTGAACATTTTTTACTTGTCTGTTCAATTTTTCCATGAAGGGACAATAGATCTTCATATTCACTCAATAGAAGTAATTTGCTTGTTATTTTTCACTGCTGTATCTCAAAATTACCCCCAATTTTATTTATTTATTTTTTAATTATCAAAGAGCATAAAAACTCTCCCTGCTTGGATGCCAACAGAGAGTGGGGTTTACGTTTAAAACAATCATGTTCTCTGCATCCTCTTAGCCTTTCTATACCACTCTCTAGATTTTAAAGGAGAAACTTTTCAAGAGCAATTTTTAAAAATCTAAATTTCAATAAGTATCAAATTTGGAGCTTATAATACCAGGCCTTTCTCACAATACAAATCCAGGCTGAGATTTTCAATAGTGACTAATGATTTTCGGTGTCCAGCTTGGGACACCTTGAAGAGGCTTGATTTTTAGAAAGTGCTTAGTACCCACTTTCTGAAAATTAGATCCCCTTTATGGTGTCTCAAGTTGCTAAAAAGTAAGGCACCCAAAATCACTAGCTATTTTTCTTCACAAGAAGCCCCATGGCCTCACTAGAACACTAGAAATTCAACTGGTTTAAATGGGACTTCGGTCACCATTATATGTGTGTGTGTGTGTGTGTGTGTGTGTGTGTGTGTGTGTGTGTGTGTGTGTGTATATATATGTGTATATATATGTATATGTATATGTATATATATATATTTTTTTTTAAAAATCAGCTAGTCAAATATCTGAGCTCTGAATTTCACTGGGCCTGTGTAAAAACATGTCTTAGAGCTGTGCATGTGTGAACCTAAACTGTAGTTCAAAAATGATTCAAGTGTAACAACCTTTCGGAAGTGCTGTGCCGAGTCTTCATTTATTCACTCTAATTTAAGGTTGTGCGAGCCAGTAATACATTTGAACGTTTTTAGAAGGGCTCTTTCTATGTCTTTAATATATAACTAATCTGTTGTTGTATGTCAAGTAAATAGGGTTTTTTAAATGTTTAAGAAGCTTTGTTTAAAATGAAATTAAAACACAGAGTCCCCCCCCCCCCCCCCGCCCCCTGACTGGTGGCCAGGACCCGAGCAGTGTGAATGCCACTGAAAATCAGCTTGCGTGCCGTGCCACCTTTGCCATAGGTTGCCTACCCCTGTACTAAGGAGTAACATAATTTGACAAGTCACAAAAAAATCTTAATATCTTTAAGATTTTTTTAAAGCCATTTGTATAGCAGTTCAGTACTCCCCCTTGCCTTTCATCTCTGAAATCCCAAATTTTAATTTGGCACACATCACCTGTGAGTTGAATTAAGCCCCGATGGATTCTTTGCCTACCTCACAAAAACCATGCTGCCCTTTGGCACAATTGGTAGGGTCTTCAGTGCATGGGCTGGTGAAGATGACTCCCAGTAGAACAACTGTTGCTGCAGGTCAAGATTGAGGTATATGGGCAGAGCCATGGGCACAGTTCTTCCTTGTATTCTGCCTGGCTCCTGTGAGTTCTATCAGTGGAGGGGACTAACGCCCTATGTTGTTTTTTTCCTCTCCCCTGAAAATCAAAAAGCGGTTCATGAGTTGGTCTGGTGCCAGCAAAAATGAATAGTAATGAGCCAATTTCAATAGAAATAGGCTCATTACTATGCCAGCGGCTGATAAAACCAAATGCTCTCAATTCTCTCCAGCAAGCGAGGTGCTGTAGGCAGTGTCCATCCGCCTGCCTGCAGGAAATAACTCACCGTTTCAAAATTAAGGGACTCAAAATACAAGTTTTGGTTTATTCTTCTGTTCCTACCGACATTCCCCTGCAGTGTCATTTCTAGGTAGTTTCCAAAGAGCCTAGATGCTGTTCAGAGGCCTCTTTTAAAGAGAAAAAAAATATTCTTGCACGTTGTTCTCCCCTAGAATGGTAGTGTGGAATCCTACTTAAACTCCAGTGAAAGAAACAGTCTACGGAGATTTATAGATCATATCCATTTCCCTGCACATGACAAGAGCCTATTGGTGCTTTCCAAAAAATGCCAGAAATCTTGAGATTTTTAGGTTTGAAAAAAAATTGTGGAAATGGTTCCATAAAATAATTAAACAAGTGTATGATTCAGAGGAAATAAAGAAACAGAAATAAACACTTTCCCACTTCCTCTGGCTACTCTGCTGAATTGTCTGAGTAAGAGAGATACACCAGTCACAATTAGGTCTCCTTTGTATGAGCACTAATATTCAGCTTATTTTTATCTCAATGTTATGATCACAAAACACTTAGTTTCACTGTGGAGGAGCAGATAGGTCATGAGACTGGTGATTGATTAAAGAACCTTTTAGCTTCTAGATTGCCCATCAGAATCCAACTGAAATCAGTAGTACCTAGACGTTGTGAGCCTCCCATACCTGTTCAACTCCCTAGGTTTAGTGGCCTCTGGCAAGTGCCCACAACATAGAAATCATCACCACCACAAATTGCAGCCATGTGAATAATCTCTGGGATGTCAAAGACCAAATGGGTCAGCCAGTGAATTACCCTCTCTTTCGGAAAAATGACTCTTTTAAATCAGCATAAAGGCATGTTGTTTGAGAACCATGAGGAAGTCCATGAAGTGAATAAACACCCAGAGTTGTCAAGGATAAATTAATTACAGTCATGCCAAAAAAAATTCCAGAATATTAATAAATAATAAACTTCTGTCACAGACACTTCTATGTTTGATGCATAATTACTAATCTAGGCAAAATAAAGAGTGCTAACAAAGGAAACAGCCCGGACTCCAGCGTTAACTGTTTGTCCAGCTTGCTTATTTATTTTTACTGTAGCCCAAATCTTTCATATACAGTAAAACCCCGATTTAACGGACCCTGATTTAACGGACTTCGGATGCAACGGACAAAATTTCCGCTGCATCCGAAATCCGTTTTTCGGGGTCCCACCTGCGGGCAGGCTGGCTGCTCCCGGATCCCGCCTGCTGGCGGGCAGGCTGGCTGGCTGCCGGCTCCCGCCTGCGGGCAGATGAGCTGCAGGCTGCCGGCTCCCGCCTGCGGGCGGGTGAGCGAGCTGCCGGCTCCCGAGTCCTGCCTGCGGGCGGGTGAGCTGCAGGCTGCCGGCTCCCGCCTGCGGGCGGGTGAGCAAGCTGCCGGCTCTCGGATCCCGCCTGCGGGCGGGCGGGCTGCCGGCTCCCGCCTCCCGCCTGCAGGCAGGCGGGCGGGCTGCCGGCTCCCGGCTCCCGCCTGCAGGCGGGCGGGCTGCCGGCTCCCAGCTCCCACCTGCAGGTGGGCGGGCTGCCGGCTTCTGCCCGGGTCCCGGCAGCGGGAGAGCTCGCTGCCGGCTCCCGCCCACGGGCGGGCTGACGGCTCCCGCCCGGGTCCCAGCAGCTGGGACCCGGGTGGGTGGGTTGACGGCTCCCGGCCGTAAAACCTCCATATAATGGACTAATTCGGGCGAGGGGGTGTCCATTGTCAGCCGAAAGTCCGTTATTTAATAATTTTAAAAAATTATTAAATAACGGACTTTCGGCTTTAACGGACATCCCCTCGCCCGAATTAGTCCGTTATATCGAGGTTTCACTGTACACGCCTTTTCAACTTTTACTCGACCCAATAGGGGTAGTTCAAGATGTAGCTATTTCTGCCCATAAATCAGTGCCATCAATTGTTCGCGTGATCACGTCAGTAACACTTTGCCTTGAAAATTATTTTGTTCTGTCATAAAATCTTGCAAGGCTTTCCATGATAGCAGCTTGAGAATTTTAACTATCCCCTCTTTGCCCTGTTAGTCATTTAAACCCTGAAACTACAAGCAGGCTGAGTGGAGTACATCATCTGCAAACTCGACTTGCCTAGTCAGGGGGTCTGGGGAGGGGGGGGTTCTATAGCACTGAAATAGAGCCTTTTAATACTGAACAGTGCAAATTGTCCACTAGGGACAACTTCAAATGTCTCCACAATGCATATTTCGCAGTGCTTACTGACTGGTTCTGGCAGAGCTGCTACCACTTATTTAGGAGTCTAAAAAAACTGTTTTCTACATTTTGTTTTTCTGCAGTAAATATTAAGTTTTAAATACATTAAGAAAAATTAGAGCAAGAGGAGAAACAGATTAAATAAACCCTTCCAGGGAGACTCTTTACTTATTTCTTTTAAGTGAACTCGTTTCTCTGAGGTCAAGACACTGACATTCCAGTGCACACAGCCCTTAAAAATGAGAATACACACTCACACCCTGCTGAAGAAAGCAGCTCCACTTGTTAATATTAAACTCTTCTATCTGCTTATGACACAGGCTGATATAATAAACGACTGATAGTCTTCCTAGTCAAGTACTGCCCTGATAAATTAACTGCACTAATTCTGGAGCCAAAGTTGTCTGGTTCCAGCTTACATCTGTCTTAGTTCATTAGGAATCACTGGAAAATCTCTTTCTGGAATTCAGACCTAAAAGACACTGGCTTGACCCACTCTGTCTTAGGGACGTGTGTGTATGTAAAAAATGCCTTCCTTCTATCATTGTTAATCCACTTCTATTAGAACTCATTGTCCTGGCTTTTTTTTCTCTCTCTCTCTCTTCCATTCCCTTCTTTTTATCCATGGAAGTTACCGGGAAGGTGACTTCAATGCTACCTAGCATACCCATGATGAAACCTTAAACTAAATCAGTGACACATTATTGTTTAGTAATATGAAATCAGTGTGATTTCAAAGCTAGTTCTCTCTCTTTCTGCATTAATGGGGATGATTATGTAGCCAGCACTTTTCCCATTCTGCTCCTGCAGTTCCTTTTGCTATCCATGCTCACTCTTTGTGCACACACATACAAACACACTCCCCAATGCAGACACTGACTACAGTGGTACTGGAGATACATTTCACAGCCTAGTTAATGAGCATGGACATTGAAGGGCAGCCTCTCATGCAGTAGACTATAAATAGTAACCTCGCTACATTATAAAGGTCTCCACCTTAAGACCACAGTGAGTTAATCCTCTTTGTAGTATCAGACCCATACAGGCTTAGATCTCTCTAGTCAATCTACAAGAGACCATATTATCTTATCATATAAGTTAGGGACTGAAAAGTCCTAATGGACCATGCAAATCCTCTCCCTGACCATTCAGGATTGTTCCCTGTGTTTTAGCCAGTCTAGTTTTAAATGCCCCAAGTTACAGTTTAATCAAGTATGTTATTGGGCTCAATACAGAGGAAAAAGTCTGAGTTCTATAGCCCATGTTATACAGGAAGCCAGTCTAACTGATCTAATGGACCATTCTGGCTTTAACGTCTGTGAATCAATGACACAATGGAGAGTCTACCACATCTCTCTGGAAACTATTCAGTACCCCAGTAATGTTCCCCACTGTTAGGATTTTTACCCTCTGATATTCTGCCCAAATCTTCTCTCAATTTTATCCCACCATTCCTAGTTTTAACCCTTTGCTCCTCTCCATCACTGTTGTTTACATCCTTCAAAACAGCAACCCCACTTCATCTGCACTTAGCCAAACTACACATTTATCCCCTTTCATCTTTCCTCATAAATCAGTCCCTTACAACTCTTGGTAACTCTTGTGTGGTCTCAACATTTCCACCAATTTGTCTTCTTTCCAGAGATGTAGACTTTCCTGAATTCCAAGGGCAATATCAGAAGAATCATACAGTGAGGGCCATTAAACACATCCTCTGTTATATAATGTACCTACATATACAGCCAAAAATTGTATTGGCCCCATTAGTTGCCATATCACATTGCAAACTCATATATCATATGTCATCTGCTATCACCCTGACGTCTGTTTCATAATTATTTCTAGGTTTCTTGTTCTCAAGGATACCAGGTTGTCTCCAGAGGCTCCAGATGTAGTCCAGTAGTTTCATTTTTTTTTCCATATTAAATTCATTTTGTTATTTTCTGTCTGATTATAATCACTCAGGTTTTCTTTGTATTGTTTCTCTATTTTCACTGGCATTTGCACTTCTGGTTCAGTATGAACTGTGGATTTACTCCCGCTTCTGGATCACTAATGGAGATGTTAATTTACTCTGGACCGCAAGCTGATCTCAGCGATAATCTATTAGACACTCCCCGCAACTTGATATATTTCTAGCATTTGCCTTTGTTTATGGTCCATCATTCAGTTTTTAAGGCCACCTGACACTGTTCCTAACCCCTCTAATGTCCAATAAATGAAAAGCATCTGATGAGAGGAGGGGTTTAATCAAATAGAGCAAAAAAATAAGGATTCAGGAATCCTGCATTCTTTTCATGGATCTTTGAGAATGTCTGTGACCTTCAGCAAGTCATTTCCTATGTATCAGCTCACCCGTCTGTAAAATGGGGACAACATTACAGTGATGGTGTAATTGGGAGTCTAAAATGGTTTGTAAAGTGCTTTGTAATCCTTGGATGAAAGGGAATACTAAGTGGTATTAAAAGAAATGTATAACTGGATTACTGTTAGCTTCTTTGATAAAGCACCGGTTTCTGTTTCTATTATAGTTGTGCTGGGTAAAGATGCATCTTAAATTGAGAAAATGATGATGCAAACTTTTATACAGTATCTAGAGACAGGGGGAAAATCATACCAGCTGCCCAGGTAATCTGTGTGTATACACATGTTACCTTTATACATGTGCACATAAATATATTACAACCAGTTTATTTCCAATGTGATTGAGAGGTTATTTACATCCATAGAAAACAGATAGTTTGCTTAATTTTAATAGGCAGCATTGCTTAAGAAAGCTCAGTGGTTAATACAGCATGTCCTATTCCAAATGGTTTCATATTAGCCTAATGTATTCAGAAAGAGATTCAGGTCCTTTATGCTAGAACCAACCTCACATTAAAACCTGCATGTGTGAGAAACCTTCCAGACGCAGAGTAACTTGTTTTCAGATAAACGTAGCTCTCTTTAAAGAGGCAAAATAACATCAGCATTCAGTATTTGCTTAGCCTTTTTAAGGTGAACATAGTAGTGAGTTAGATACAGCTCTAGTGGCAAAATATCAGCAGACACATCTTGCAAAGTAAGTGCTTCACAGTGTCCATAAATAGTGCTATTTTTACATGTTGAGTATAATTGCCTGTACTACTCTTCCATAACCTGCAACTAGCCCTTTCATGGAAAGATGAGTCAGGAGAAAAGGGCGGGTCAATAACCCATACTCAAGGTCAGATTTCTACAAACACCTGCTTGTTCTCAGATAACACCTGCTCTGAGACACAAACAAAATAGGTAGGGCTTTATCAATAAAGTTCTTTGACCTGTGCTGCAGGGGGAGTCGTGACCTCGTTCACAAGTTTAACTAAAGGCAATGAAAGAAAGGATTTTTCTAACAGCCCCAGAAGGTCAAGTTTCTTTTCCCCTACCATTGTACTTCTTAAAAGACTAATTGGGCCTTAAAGATTCCAGGTGTCCCACACAGTAAGTGCTCCAGCATAAATTCAAAGCAAATAGAATGATGACTAAAGAAAGTTGTTTCTTTACATGACCTATAGGTTTTCCCTGCTATCTTCACTTTCATATCCTTTCCCCCACCAAAAACCCAGAGAATGAAATGACACAGGCCAACAGATTCCTTCCCTCGCACACATGAATGGGCCCATTCATTTTGAAGGGGGTTTAGTTTCTAGTATTCAACCATTATCCCCAGGATAAAGCAGCGACAAAACAAGGGTAGCTGGAAAGGAAGAATGATCTTGTAATTAAATCGCTGGAACCCAACTCTTCTGAGTCCCGGTCAGTTCCCAGCTCTGCCATGGGCTTCCTGTGTGACTCTGGATAGCCTCTCTGTCCCTACGTTTTCCATCAGTAAAATGGAGACAACACCACTTCCTTGTCTCTCACGCAAGAGTCAAAGGTATCGTGGAGAAGGCACAATTCAAACTGTCCAAGAATAACTTTGGAGGCTCAGGTAGAAGGTGCAATAGTCGTGGTACTAGCCGTTTCCCTAGCTATTCCTGCTCTTTGGCCATAAAACGACTGCTGAGTTTGTACATTGGCACAAGCACTAGAACTCATAGTGTGGAGAAAATGTCAGTTAAAGGGGCGGGTGGACGACTCTCTCTCCTCAGATTATCCTAAAATCTAAATCATTCCCCCATGTGCCATTTGCCAGTGCTATGAATGAGTTTGTGTGGCTACAGGAGGGCAGCTCTCGTAGGGCCAGCAGCAAAACAAAACACACAAAAACCCTTGAAGATATTGTATTTTCCACACACACACCTCCACTATCTACAGCATTTGCGTGACTTGTTTTCTTTGCATCACCCTTGATTAAGTTCTATGGTCAGTCAGCATATTTCAGAAGATATTTAGAGGACACCAGCAGTATTGAAGTGAAGCATTATTGACCTCTGATTCACCTGCTGTAACAGGCAACTATCACCTGCCACTCAGCCCTGTCCTACATGGTTACAGTTACAGCAGATAAACAGTTTGCATAATACTGTGTTAACTGCCATTTGCAGAGGATCCTTGAAGATTTAACACCATTTAAAATTGGCACTGACAGCCTGATTCTAGCACAAGTGATTCATTCAAACCTCATCACAGCTTTTACTTAAAATTAGAGGCTAAGCCTTGTGAAGCTGATTTTATAGTTCATTCCTGTTCCATTCCCATTAGTGTGCCACTACCCTTCAGAGTCAGGTACTAGTCACATACCCATCAGGTGAAATAGAGCTGTGTGGTTTTCCCTTTTGTTTGTTTGAATTAGTATGTAGTTTGTTTTTTAAAGACTTGCTTACGATTCTCCCACTCTGCCTTCATGGGTTTTGCTGTTTAAGTTGCACGTCAGAATAACGAGAACAGAGCAGCCGGGCTGTGTTGACCAAAGCTGAAAGGTAGTGTCTAGAGTAACCATATACAGGTATCATCAGCAGATATAGATTGTTATCAGCTTAACTAGCTATAGCGTATCAGAGACATAACAGGGGGGAAGAGTCCCGTATCGTCAAACTTATTAAATAACTAATAAAATAATAATCAAAATCTACAAGCAAACGTGCTCTAACCCAGTGGCGGGCAACCTGCAGCCAGCGGGTCACACGCAGCCTGTCAGAGTAATCCACTGGCGGGCCGCCAGATCATTTGCTTACATTTGCACAGATGTCTGCAGCTCCTAGTGGCTGCGGTTCCCCGTTCTGGCCAATGGGAGCTCTGGGAAGTGATGGCCAGGCCCACATCGCTTTCCATGACTCCCATTGGCCAGGAAAAGCAAATTGCAGCCATTGGGAGCTGTGGAAATCTGGGCAGATGTAAACAAATGGTCTGGCGGTCCGTCAGTGGATTATCCTGATGGACCACGTATGGCCCATGGGCCACAGGTTGCCCACCACTGCTCTATCCCTACACTAATATAGTAACATAACTAGCTTGCCTTACTTATGTGGCTTTTTAGAAACTTCATTAGCCCTTGTTTCCTTTCTACCTCCTTGCTTGGTCTAAATGAGAAGCTGCAGCCGCTGCTTATAGCCCAGGTGTTTGTGTTGTACTTAGAGACAAAACTTGCTGTGGATCATGTTCTTCCTGACAAGCTTCAGCTGCCCCTCAGTGCTGGATGGGCAAATCAATTAACAAAGGGATTTTGCTTCTCCTGCCTTTTAACCCTTTGTTTCCCAAGTAACGTGCAAAGAGGGAAAAGGGGTTTACAACCACTTTAGAGCATTACATCCAGTGAGGGGTGAATCTCAAGTGGTTTGGGACGCTTATCATAACCTTAGCTAAACTACAAGTTAATCGCAACCCTTTCCCAGTCAGCCCTCCACCTACTACTGCCATCGCCCATATATGCCCACATTGAAACAAGAATATAAGACCTCTCATCCCTTTCATTTTGACAGCTTCCCCCGCTTTCCAAGAAGACCTCCTCTATAATTCATCTGGTTCCTTTCCACCTGATTCCATGGGATGATCCACTTCAGTCTCCTAGTCTCACAAATGTGCATTTACACAAACATTGCAAGGCTAAGCCATGGTTCTGTTAATCCCCAAACTCTCCATGTTCACCTCTCACTTGCTTTCGGACTTGATGAACCCCCGCCTGTGTGGCTACAGTATATAAGAATTGAATGTGCTGGAATACAAACCTAGCAAAGAAGCAACTCAACTTCCCATAGAGTCCAGTTAGACAGAGGGCAGGGTGCCCAACTAGGTCAGGAGCACCAGCAACTGATGTGGGTGAAGATGGCTACTGAAGGTTGCAGAATTGAGGGGGAGCAAAGTGCTGAGTGAGACAAGGTGAAGATTTTTCCCAAATGAACCATTTCTGAGCCTTAAAGTCTTGGCCTCGCTGCTGATATTGGCAACCAGAATGCCAGTTAGTGCCACTGTTAGTGAGGAACCAGGTACTGGGCTGATACCACCAATGACAGAATTCACAAGGGGGACTTAGGCTGAGTCTTGACGCACTTATCATTTAGGTGCCTTGGCACAACCGTGTTCAGTGTGTAGGGAGAGGTAGACCAGAGAGAAAAACCCTACAGCCCAGTGGTTGGAGGAGATGCAAGTTTAAGGTCCTGGTTACATTATTTTACATTATTGCAGTATTTTATAGCAAGTGGAACAGCTTCAACAGAAGACAGAGAACTCCATCCCAGCATACTCCATAGTCCACTGGTTAGGGCAGTCACATGGGAGTTGAGAGACCTGGTGTTAACTTCCTCTTCCCGTAGAGTCAGGATTTGAACCCTAATGAACCCTAATGCTACTGGGAATAAGAGGGACTCCACCCTCGCCTCCTCTGGCAGTGTTTTGTGGGAGGCGCTGACACAGTTTTGGGCCCCACAGGTGAGATAGTCAGGAAATGCTGAGTTTGTCAATCCCACTGGGTTAGGTGTCAAGGTACTCAGTGGCACGAGGATTTAGTGCATGCCCACTGGCAAAAATTTGGTCAATTAGTAGACTTTACCAATTGAAAGGTAGTTGCTAGGGGAATTGAGGCAGCTAGAGGATTAGGAGACAGCTCAGTAGGGATTTTTAGGATCTAAATTTGGGATTTAGGAGTCTAAAGTGGCAGTTCAGTTCCCTTGTGAATCCCACCCCAATTCTTACTAGAACTAATATTCCCAACTATTATTTCTATCCACAAAGACCTACAGTGGCTTGTACATAAAACCTATGAGTACACCCAGCTCCCTCTCACCCCATCTTTACGATGAAGGGAGAAAATAGCAACAGGGGAAACTTGCACTCAGAAGAAAACTTTTAGGGAGGCCCCAAATCTGGTGGCAAGGCTGGCAAAGGTTTGAACTTGCTTGTCACAAAAGCATGAGGTTTCCTTCACTGATGTTAGGGACAACTCTGCATTCAGTTACTTTCCCAGTTGAGAATAATAACAACATTTCCCCTGTCCAGCCCAAGTCAGTGAACAGAACCAAAAAAAACCTAGATGCAAACAAAAGATGAGCATGGATCAACCTGGTTAAGACGTCTATGCAGTAGTGTTGTTAAAAGCTGGACCGCTATTTACCTTTTTCTTACACTGTAGCTAATTAATACCAGGATTCCAGAGGACTGGTGTCAGGCTAAACAGAGACCTCTGTTGCTGTGGTCCCACAACAGAATTGTAGCAATGGGCTTAATGAAAGCCCTCCTTAATGTAAATGGAACTTTCAACAATCGGTCCAATGCTTTACTACCCTCAAAGGAAAATAAACAACCAAAAGTGTTCCTGGAGGAACTGAGGCAGACAGAATTTAAATCACCCTTTGCAAGGCTGGCTTTAAACTTCAGTCCAAATCAGTTGCAGACATGTCACTAAAAGCTAACAGGTTAAAGAGTTTAGAAGACCTTCTTGAGGCTGAAGGCTTGTAGCAGACAAGTTTCAAAGAGCCAAGAACTCTATATCACAATTGCTATAAGATCAGAATTTGGCCAGTTTAACAATTATTGCTCTCTTGTTTTCTGAGTTTTATGTTAATTTAGTGCTCATAAGAAGGGAGAAAAATACAGCCTTGAAAATGAAAGTTCTCTAGCCACAGAACGGGTACAGCATGGGCACTGACAGTGGCAGCTTCCCTATCTGGTCCTACCGCTATGTCTCAACCCTGGCTTTCAGGGGACATTTCTACAGGGGCGTAATAATTTGGAAATGCTATCTGTACAATTTATGGATTCTGCGTGCAGTTAGAAACTCTCTGTATGTATCTTCAGCAAGATGCAAACTCCATTTTTAATGGTGCAGCCCTATCTTCTCTATTGTCCTTTTATCTCCATGTTGGACTGAAATTCCAAGGGGTTGGGATACAGGGCTGACCGTGAGGGTCATTAAATACGAATGGTCCTCTGTTCAAATACAGACACCCTGGACAAAAGGCAGGCTCTCACTCAGGAAAACTGGGAAGAAGTCACCGGCAACAATGTCACCTGGTAGGGGTCTGTGATCACCCAGAGAGGCTGATCTGGGACTGGAGGATTATAAAGGGGTAGAAGCTGGCCTATTTGGGGTCGTCAGCCATTTTCACCAGCTCGACCACAAGGAAGCTGCTGCAGGACTTTGATGAGGCAGGGGGGATAGTGACACCCAAATTCAGACAATCCCCCATGGACTCCAAGGGAAGGGAGAGCTAAGGGAAGGGCATTGCGTTCAGGATGTTTGCTGTTTTGTAAATGAGCTGTGCTCTCTGGTGCTAATAAACAAAGAGCAATAGCGCTTGGAGTACTCTACACAATACCCATATGTGTTACACCTATCATGTACCCCTCGAAGAAGTAAACTGTAAATCAGAAGGCTCACACCTTTGTGTGGAGTTCTGGGAGAGGGTGTTTAAACTATGGGGGAAGCCAGTTGGACCATGAGACCTCAGATCTCAGGGGGGTTCTACTATGGGAAATACCAACAAGGCATTTGAATGATCAGCAGAATGCTTGTGCCTATGTCTATGCTATGAACTGGGGGTGTGATTCCCCTGTTCACATACTCACTCAGTAGTAGTAGTAGTAGTAGTGAACCTAGGGTAGCGCAGGCAGTAGAAGCAGTGACATGGCTTAACTATGCCAAGTCCATACCTACCGGTTTCAGGACAAGTTTATCTGTGCCACTGCAGCCGCTGTGTGGGCTAATGCAGCTACACTACTATTTATACTCATGTCAGCTCTCATCAAGCTACCTTGAGCATGTGTATGCAAAGTGGGAAATCACACCCCAGCTCGTAGTGCAGACATAGCCTGGGAGGACAACAAAAAAGGGGTGGCTATAAAGTTGTTATAGAGCAGAGTTAGAAGTGAATTGGATTCCCCTTGACATTTTTCAACATGGAAGGATGCTCTCAAGAGACTTGATATAGTCCTGCTTTAAGTCATATTTAGAAATGAACCCAAGCCTGTAACTAAACATCTGAAAACCTTGGGGAAATTTGAATCCAGATTACAGTCCAAGCTTTAACACCGGCCTCTGTCATTATAACACGCTGGCCAAAACTCTGCGTCCAAAACACATTTGCCCCTTTTACTACATAGTCTTCCATTTCTTATAAGTGATAGTAGATAAACCCCACGCTGAAAAATCAGGAGCTAAATCTTTTCTCCCTTAAACCGGTGCAGCCACAGTAGAGGATTTGCACTGAGATAGCGGAAGGGAGAATTTGTTCTCAGAACACGCTGGTAAATAAAATAGTGAGTTTGATTTCTTTTCCTTTTATCCCTCACCCAAATGAAAACAGAATTCTACAAATCTAAACAAGATGGCTATTGAAAATCATCTAAGCATTTTAACTCAGTAAAAAACAGTACTCCATGGAAGATTTGCTTAGGTTATTTGATACTCAAACCTTGGACCGATAGGTAGAGGCAGCAGGAACTGTAACAGAATCACCTGGCACATCTCAGCAAAATTCAGCACATGCAGAGCCAGATGTACCAATAGTGAGAGGAGGGATTCTATTTCGTCCTCTGCTTGTGGTTTTTGTGGGGAACTGGCCTTGAGGATGTCTTTAAGATTACACTAAATTAGTAATGTAAATGTGCACATCAAATCCTCTCTCTATGAAACTGAGGGAGGAGGAGAGTGCAGGGCAAAGGGTGGTGAGAACCCACAAAAAAACACTGAGCATTCAGACCCAAATACTGCAGGCGAGATCCTATGTAGGTGTAAACTACATAGGTGTATTTCCATTTACTTCAGTGGAGCTAGGCTGATTTACAGAAGCTGAAATCTGCTGCTGTAAGTCTAATGGTTTATTACTGGCATCCGTTTTATACACATGGCAAGTGTGGTAAGCTCATTCTTCTGCATCCAGAATCTGTTCTCTCAAAGTGAACATGGATTTTTTTAGAAACTAAAATAAACACCTCTCTACTTCCTCATATTTTTGGTGCGGGATTCAGGATAAATTTACATCCACACATGCAGAGGAATCAAAAAAATCCACTTTCTTTCCAAGCATTAAAAAAAAAAATCCCTGGCTAAACCAGTAAGCATTTTCCATATTTAATAATTTGATTTTGAAGGCTAGTCATATCAAAGAGCAAAATATTCAATATTGTTAATTCAGTTTTGCAAAATATATTCTTAATTTAAAAATGATTTTGCTCGGAGGGGGAGTGTAGTAATAAAGCAGTTATTGACCAGATCTTATTGATCGTGCTGTCCTCGGGCAAAGAACACTGACCTTGCTCACACTCTTATTGCTTATGCTTTCCCTGGCCTTCTTCATCTATGCCCGCTCAATAATATATTATTAATATATATTTTTAGCAAAAACTGTATGTTACAAGGTTAGGGTTTCTTAGTGATTTTTTTTTCCATGCTACTCTGCCTTTGAGATACTTAGGGGAAGGATAAAAACTCTATAGCCATGCTGCTGGCTATGCTGCCATTCACAAACAAACACCTTTAAACAAACCTACCCCGCTTGATCTGATGGAGAACAGACCCATTCTTTCTTTTCCCTTTTAATTGAAAGATTGCTTTCATGACCGTCCCTTACGGTGCTGAGACTCGCTGAGTCAATACAGTCAGGGGAGAGGCTAGACCGGAGGTATTGAAGCAAGAAAGGTAACCCACATTTCTCCAAGCAGCTGGACGGACATTCAGGGCATGGTTAGACTGGCGCTTTGCAGCGCAAAAGCCCTCCGGTAGCGCTATCATTTTCATAGCGAACACACTTCAAAGGGAGATTTTGCGCAATGACTCCCTGTTTAAAGCGCAAGTGTTAAACCTCCTTTTCCAGAGTGATAAGCCTTTTTGCGCGAACGTTGTAGCGCAAGGGTGGGAATGTGGACACCCATGGGATCTCTTGCATGCCTCCAAGCCATGTAAAGCCATCAGCAAGCCATTGAAGGCCATCAGCAAGCCATTAAAGACAATCAACTTGCCATGTAAGGCAAATGACGTGAGGTGTTGTTTTATAAAGGCGGAAGTAGCTTTGCAGTTTCTCTCTAACAACTCACACAGCAAATAACCAGTGAAAATGCTTGCGGACGGAGCTGTGTGTCTGAAATAGACAGCCTGTCAGTTTTCACTAATGAAAACTAACTGACAGCCAGATCTCATCTCCCTGTGAACAACTTCCCAGTTCCCCCTCACCCCCCCGCCCCCACCCCCCCCCACACACACACACTTTGCAAAGCACGTTGCACCCAGCTGAATGCTGGGATACCTGCCCTATCCCGCAACTGCTACTGCGGCAGAAGCACGACAAATGTATCCATTATTTTGCGCTACAAGGTTTCAATTTGTACAGTCTCTAGCGCGATACCTATTGCGCTACATTGGGAAGCGCTACAAATAAACGCGCTACAATCTTCAGTCTAACCATACCCTGAGAGTTAATATGCCGTAACGCACTTTAATTTTTGATCGGAAAATGAACCTGCTCATTTGCTGGAGAAAATTCAGACTGACTGCGGTGCCCAACTCTGCGTTGCCTTGTATTTGGCACAGCAGGAATTGAACTGTGCACGGTAAGTGTAACACAATAGGGGACAGATTCTGAACCAGAGAGGTCAGGGCTCTATGGCATCATTGCAGCCCCTGGATTCTGGGGTTGACCTGTGATGTAAGTCAGAGCACCCCCGAGGCTGTTCTAACGTATACCCCAGCTGCTCGCAGCCACAAGAGGCAGTACCAGTAGCAGGGAAGAGCCATGTCAACTTTTGCCCAGAAAGGCCCACTGTACCAGGCACCATGAAGGAAGTATTTACAGGGCCTAGCACCATAAGCCCTAGATCGTGATAGGTGGTCCCGCTATATATAAAATAACCATAATTAATCCCCTACATTGTCTCTTCCCCTTACCCATGGGGAATCATTAAGCACACTGAGAATCATCAGTTAAGCCTGATTTCCAGTCAGAGCAGGACCCAGAATCCAGTCAGAGCATTTTGTTAGGGCAGCCTTTAGCACCTGCTTTACACTCCGTTTTCACACAATGTGCAAGTCAGTGGAGACTCAGGCCCAGTGTCTTCAAAACGGACACAAAGATGTAGAGATAAAGGAAGACAAAGACTTCTGCAGGATGTGGTAGCAGGCCCTATGTTAAATATGTGGGGGCCAATTGTCTGTTACATAATGGCCCCTGTGCACCACTCCACCAAAACAAATGGATTCAAAAAGCCAGTGGATCAGGTGCAAGAGGAATCCCTGTGTGACCAAGAACTCAACTGGCATAATCCTACAGTAGTTCCTTCAATAGTGGGATGTATGTTTAGGGGGGAAAGGTGCATGGCCAGAGAGCTGCAGTGCGGTGGCTATTCCTGCCTGCTGTTACAGCCATTTGTGGCCATACACAGCTAAGAATAAGTTAGACTATATCTGGGGCTGCTTTGAGTTATGCTAGGGACCAGACCTAGAAGAGAGGAACCAACAATTTAATGAATTTAAGCTCCAAATCCCTACCCTTTTCACACCATTTCTTACAAGAAATACGCCTGAGCCACAAAATTAGCATCCAAACGTCAAAGTTTTGAGCAGTTTGGTGCAGTCACAAGACACAGGGCTGGTCCTCACTGGGGGGGGGGGGGGGATTGACTGCAGATACGCAACTTCAGCTACGTGAATCACGTAGCTGAAGTTTGCGTATCTGCAGCCGACTTACCGTCCGTCCTCATGGCGGCGGCAGGCGGCAGCGCGCTCCCCCGTCAACTCCAGCTTGCGCCTCCCGGCAAGCTGGAGTTCCGGAGTTGACGGGGGCGCCGCGAGCGATCGATTTCTCGCATCTTCATAAGACGCGAGAAATCGATCTCCAGAAGATCAATGGCTACCCACCGATTCGGCGGGTAGTGAAGACATACCCAAAGATACAGACATGTGGGGTGTTTGAATCCAGGGCTTTGGTTTGACCAATTCATCTTAGATCTACCTGCTGCTTAATTCTGCAAACCACACACATTTCCTGTATGTTAGAAAAAGTTTACTTTTTTCATCCAAAAAAAAAGTGGGAGGAAATCTACCTGTTGAAGGTTGTGTATTGTATTTTATAGCCTATGTGGTTTACTAGTATTTGCATGTATAGCCTGTAACTGGAAGCAGAACATTCAATGATACTTTTGCATGAATGACACTGTGAAAAAAAATAAATTGTATTGCATTGTATTACTAGCCCATTGAGGGCTCTTTTGTTTAGTTTGATAATATTACATGTTTAATAAAACACTATTGAATTTTGATTGCATCTTGTGAGCACAGTCCTTTATCCCTTCGCCAGCTGGCTGATACAAAAGCTTATTTTCTTTTTAAAGACATTTTAATTCCCAATCTCCGTCTCTCACTCCCCGGGTGAGCGGGGACTGGGAGTGGCGCAAAGGCACAATACTTAGTTTTAGTTCTACAGAGAGGCTGCCTTGCACTGCTTAACAGTGACCCCCTTTGGCTAATAAAGGGGCTAAGCTGAGCATCCAGGTCTCCTCAGACACAAAGATGGCCTGAGTGGAGCGGGACAGATACAGGTCGTGGTGGGAATAAATGGGAGTGGCTTATTTATACTCATGAGACAGGCTAAATGAGTAACAATAAACATTAGCATTTTGCTAATTACTTATCCGACATCAGCATTCAAGCAAGAGCAAATACGTTGCCCATACTGCTTTGTTGGGTTGTATTTTCTCCCTCTCAGTGGAAATGATCAACAAGTTCATCTTGTATTAAAGCTTCATCGATCCATTTTGATTAAATGCCGAACCATGGAAAATTTCATAAACTCTCTTTCACGATCAGTATGTGGAAATCCCCATTTTCAGAGCTTCAGGATGGCCAAGGCTACATCCATGCTCTCCCTGAGCATAATATCAAAAGCAATATATACCTGTGGCAGGTGGACTCTGTAGGGTCATGTTGATTCCACAAGTCAAACCCTGCAGGGTCCATTCAAAGTGATTAATGCCAGACCTAAAAATCAGTGAACCACAACCCTCCCCCCTGAGAAACCCTCTGTGCCTCCACCCCAATTCACCCCCTCAATCCAGACTCTGCGACTCCCTTCCTCTTTATCTTTGCTGACTTCAGGAGAGTTGGTGGCCTCTTTCTATCTCTTTACCTCTTTCTACCTACCTCCACTGCTCCAACCTGAGGCCACGTCATCAGTGGAGACCACAGAAAGGCCTTGAGGGGGCTGGCAGTGGTCCATACGTAGGAGACCTCTGTGTCTCTGCAGAACCTTCTCTGATGGGATGCTGCTCAGAAGATGCAACAGTGGGACATCTTTTCCTAGGAGAGTCCAGGCAATAGTTCAGGCTACTGGTTTCTACAATGACAATGAAAATCAGACTGGAAGATTACCAGGGCCTGGCCGAGGGGGGGCATTCTGCATGGTTGGCAGAGGTTGGGAGCTGAGTATGGGGTGAAGAAGAGGAATGGGGTAATAAGAAGATAATAATAATAAGAATTCCTCAAGAAGAGGAATGAGGAGCTGTGCAAATAACCTCAAAATAGGTCTGACAAATGAGATCACAAACATGATTCACCTGTATGAACCATCTTCACCAAGAAATCAGTCCATCAGAACTCACAAAAGGAGAAGCATGCTGGCTTCATATTGACTCAGAGCCACCATTTAGTCATCAGCCCAGCTATACTGGGCATTTTCCTTGTAGGTCTCCCATGAACATACTAACCCAGCCCAACTCTTCTTAGCTTGCAAGAGCTGATGGAATCACAGCAGAGGATGGTAAGGACTTAGAAAACCACAATCCCAGGCAAAATTGGGAGTTCAAGCCTGCCACTGTGAATAAGTGCTCATTCAAGCTGAAGGGGCGGTAACACAATCTTGTTGGTGGTTTTTAAGATACTACTCCACCGTAGTTCAATAGGAGCAGCAAAACAAGGACAGTAACATTTCTATAGGACCACGCTGAAAATAAATCTCTCAATGTAATGGAACAAAATAATTAACAAAGGCTACTTCACAAACAAATCCCCCCTTCAAAAAGAATAGCAAAAAAATCACTAGAAAAAAAACAACCACCACAAGTTCTTTCCTCCCCTAAAACAAGAAACCCTGGAATAAAAATGCAACCTTCTTTGCATTCAGATCTAGTGCTTCTTATCAACTGTATATTTTGGTTCCTGTGTCTAATATTTCTTGAGGTGTGGAGAGAGCTGGTTGGATTATAGGAATACAAATGGATTAATTTGGGGTGGATTAGACACAGCAAAATATAAGTTTGTCTTATATTAGCATAACTGTGTCATAAAAATGTAGATTCAGAGGCAGAGATTATTTGTAGTATTGCTAATATGTTGTTGCTATAGAGAAAGATGTACACAATATTTACACTGTATTTGACCACATAAAACATGTCCTGTACAGAAACAATTTTTCATTATATGAAAGAGAGCCAGAGGGCTCTTCATGTTCCCCGTACCCGTGCTGCTGATTTTCCGTTATTTTTTACCTTCAAGAAACAAATACAGTTTTAAACCATCATTACTGTATTTTGAACAGTTAATATTTCCTATCGTGACATTGCTGCTCAGAGGTAACAGGTTTAGTTGATTACTATTTGTTTATAGTGCTGGAGAAACCTGCAATCATAGAGAACATAAAAGGATTGCAATTAGATCTATTGGTTGAGAGCTGCACCTCCGTGACCCACTGTAAAGTGCTTAGCACTATCAAAGAGATAATGCCTGCTTGCAGCTGGCACATCTGTACATAATAATATGGGCTGCACTGACACAGCCACTAAAGACTGCCACTACCCTCTTTAACTAGAAGCAGAAAACAGATCATGCTTTTAAAGAGTGTATCAACAAAAACCCTCCCGCACTGCTTCAGAATTAGCACATTCATGTTTATGAGAAGCTTTTCCTTTTTACAACTAGCTCTTCAAAGAATCAAAATAGAGACTTTAAACAAAAGAGCAGGGACAAATCCAGGCCTGGTCTACGCGGATACAGCTCCACTGACTTGTGTCCAGTTACACCGGAGCTGAATTTACCCACAAACCTTTTGATTAAACATCTCCCAAATCAAAGGCCGATGCCTTCAGTAGCTCTTAGGTTTTACAATAGGAATAGAATGTAAGTCCCGGATATTTTGCTATTAACACCAGAGATAGAACCCAGCAGGATGCATCCGGAGAGGCACTGGTGTCCTGGGGCTGGAAAGCTTTAGCATGTGTTTAAGTCAATCGGACTTAACCAGGTTTAAAGTTTACTAAGTGCTCAAGGCTCAGATCCTCAAAGATATTGAGGCATCTAACTCCCATGCAAGTTACATTCCTGGAGCATTTCAAAATTGTGTAACTCCCATGGGAGTTAGTTAGGTACCTAAATACCTCCTGAGAAGCTGTGCCTAAGGGCTTCTAACAGTGCAGCAATGCGCACCTCAGGCTGCACACTTTTTAACGCACACCAAGGTGTGCCACGTTAAAGTGCACTGGGGAACTTTTCCATCGCACTAACAGATTCCACATGGACCAATTAATGTGCAACACATTCGTGTGCTTTAGAAATCACACCCCTGTAAAGCGCTTCGTGTAGACAAGCCCTACACAGGCTTTCTTCAATTGAGGTCAGAAAGCCCCAGACCTCAAGGCTGGCTGTGCACAAACACACACACACATTTTGATTTTGAAACACATAATCAACACATCTCTCTCTGTACCTTTATGAAACTTGGAACGATTTCCTTTTTTCCTGCAAACATTTTCAGAATTTCATTGTGGGTGATTTGCTAACTGCAGAATGTACCTTTCCTGGGACGTTTTGCATCAAACGCAAGAAACAACATACAGCTAGCTGCATTTTTTTTGTGGCATATCCACCTTTACTTAGATATGGCCTTAGTTTTGCTAAAATAAAATATGCTTGGTTTGTGGAACTAGTCTCAATTTTCATCTTGAAAATGTACTGTTTTCACTGGAAAAGGGCAATTTTTGTTATTGTTTTAAATTTTATTATATAATTGCATACATAGACTTGTCAAGATTCCATTTTTTTATAATTTCAACAAATAATTTCAATGTTTATTTTGAAGCATTTTATCCATTTTTCTCAATTTAAATATTCACAGTTACTGCAAATTATGGCAGGTGTTAGACTACAGTGGCGGCCAGGCAGTAATTATTTAATGACTAGACATTGAGATTCATAAAGTTAAACCTTTATAACCATTATGACACAACTTATCAGCATCACAGGTCAAAATATGCAAGGAAAATATCCTTAAATCAAACTCAAAGAAGATCACAAGCAGCATTTTTCTTACTTTGCCTATCTGTACATTTTTATTATTGTCAAATGAAATATTTTTTCATCCATGTGTACAGTAAAATCAACGATTGCCAACATTTACAGATAAAAATCTAATCCTTCCAAACCTATTCATACAGTAACAGTGACTCCACTTCTTGTATCTCTTCATGCTGTCTAAAGCGTGCTCTTGAGCTGTTTGGATGGTAGCAAGTATGATGAAGAGTAAGGGAAAAGTTCTTTAAAACACACAAACAGCAAAAAGAACTCCTTCTGATCTTGACCCAAAGCCCAACTGAAGTCAATGGAAAGACTCTTATTGACTTAGACGGGCTTTGGATCAGGACTTAAAATTAACACAATTAGATGGGCAAGGGAGCCATTATGCTTGGACCAACACAGAGCTGAAAACCATGCCTTAGTTTCCCAAGCAGGAATGTGGTGAAGTGGTGATAGTGGGCTTCCTGCATAGCACCAAGGGGTTCCATTTACTTTAAGCAAAACAACTCCTCTTTCCTATTTTTTGCGTAGTGGAGCAATTGGTTGGGTGTGACAATAGACCTGACTGTGATCTGACTTATGCCAGTGGAAATCAGGAGTAACTCCGCTGAAAGCAATGAAGGTGCACCAGTGTAACTCTGACAAGAGATCACACTCACGTCTTTCATGAAAAGATGAATATTCATCTAATTGGCCAATAGCATTGGCTGAACACTCTCACGTGCTTTATAATTAGAGATGGGCCTGACAGGGAGCCTCAAAGGGGACGCTCCAAAGCTCTGGGGAAATTCTAATAGAGCTTTCAGCCTGTCTCTATAATGGGTCAAAATAGATCCCGCAAATACAAACACCTGTGGAGATGTTTGGCTTCAGCCAGTTCTGGGCCCAAGCTCCATGATTTGAGGTCATCTCTATATAAGACATTCTGCAGCAGCAGAGTTCTAAGACGTGAATGTTCCAAAAAAGAAATGTAAGGAGTTTCAAGCTTATTCCACATGCGTATATCATTGCACCTCAGCCACGCCTCATTTGGTTAAATAATTTATATTTACAAATGTTAACCAAGATTTAACTCCGGAAACATGTGTTTTCAGTGTATTTGACACCATATTGCGACTTAAAAGATTTCCCAGACTTTCTCGAGTTCAAAGGATGTTGTAACACTCTTTAAAGCCAATCTCAATGCCAGTGGCAGTTCACTCAGCAGTTACTGTAGCAGGACAACTAGTGCTAGGGTAGGAGAAAGCAAGAGGCAAGCAGCACTAACACTGGAAACACCATTAGGTGTAACACTGCTGAAGGGTGGTAGCAGAGGGCGGATAGTGGAAAAGCTGAATTTGCTGTTATCTTTTCTACAATCTTTCCCCTTTTGCCTTTCAAATTCTTTGGCAAAATCCCAGAGAGATGGAGCCCACCTCACAATAGCCGGATGGCCAGAGCACTCAAATGGGAGAGCCAGGATCCAGCTGCTGCGATTGTGAAAGAACAGGGAATTGAATCTGAGTCTCCCGTAGCCCAGGGGAATGCCTTGATCACTACAGTTATTCTGTGATGGGCACATGTGTTCTCTTGCTGGTTGTGACCAGAAATTCCATCCTGAGCTGAGAAGCCTTTCCAGATGAAACGTTTTATTGAAACAGATACATTCCCATTAAACGTTCCTGTTTCAACAAACAAGCATTTCTGACAAAAAGCAAACAAACATTTTGACTATAAATTTCCATCCAGCTCTGGTAATTTCCTGTTCAAGCTGCTTTAAGAAAGCAACACTGAATGCTCCAGCATTAACAAACTCTGTCACTAAAGACTTTTACCAATGTAAAAAAGATATGCAAAGTAATGAATGGGACTACAGAAGGTAGATTGAGCACTGTTATTCACCTAGTCTCATAACACAAGAACAAGCAGATATTTGATTAAACTGAAAGATGGCAAACATTAAACCAATAAAAGGAAATACAACGTAATGTCTGATTAGCTTGTGGAACTCATTGCCACAAGATGATGATGTCAAGACCAATAGCTTAGTATGATTTCAAAAATGACTGGACAGTTATATGGATAACAAGAACCTCCAGAGTTAAAACAGTATCCCACAACCTCATGATATTTGGGGGACCTGAGTCATGATTTTTTAACTGCAGGACTTGGCAATACTGAAGTGGGCAAGTAGTCCTGTTTGCCATGATGCACATGGACGCAAGGGTAACCCACAAAAGGATATAAATAGGACTCTTTCAGCCTCTTGCTTCTTTACTGGGGCTTATAATTATAGTCAGAACCTAGCACTAAGAATGTTGATACTTTTTCTAGCTGATCATTTGTATTCTCTTCTCCGTCCCTATGAGCCTCATCTCCACCATATAAAAGTATATGTGGATCCTGCCACCACTGAAATTGTATTACTCTGACGTAAGCATAAACACTGGCTTGATTACAATCCAGAAATACGACTGTATAGTAGAGGAAGAATTTACAGTGAAAATCACTTGGTTTATTTTTGTTTATGTTATTGAGTTCCAGTAAGTGGCACAGCTGAGTGTTTATCCTACTGCAAGGAAATTCATTTGGTCTTTCTAATGATAGATTACACTTTAAGGAATAAAAACAAAGAAAGAAAGAAAGAAAGAAAGAAAGAAAGAAAGAAAGAAAGAAAGAAAGAAAGAAAGAAAGAAAGAAAGAAAGAAAGAAAGAAAGAAAGAAAGAAAGAAAGAAAGAAAGAAAGAGTATGTTGATCAAAGTTTTCAGAGTTGCCTATGTTTCTCTAGAGTTTCTCTTCTACTTGATTTTGAACATGGCCCCAATAAAATCTCCTTGTACTCTGCCCACAATTTTAAAAAGTCACTGCAATGGTGCTGGCCAGTGCATAGAGCGGGAGAAGGCAGCACAGTATGACCGCTTCACTTCTGATATGCACAAGATCAAAATATAGACTTTAGAGACTGATCACAATGGGATCCTGGTACAGGACTCGGGCTTCCAGGTGCTACCACAATACAAATCTTGCTTCTGTTCCATTCTATGCATCCGACGAATGAGCTACAGCCCACGAAAGCTTATGCTGAAATAAACTAGTTAGTATCTAAGGTGCTACAAGCATTCCTCGCTTTCTTTAAGAAAAGGAAGGGTGGCCATAGTCAGGACTAGCACTTTCTGCCTGCATCCCTGACACCACCTCCAGTCATGAATCCCTTTCTCCCTTCATTGCTTCCTCTGTTGTTTTTCTCTCTCCCTGAGAAACGACCCTGCTGCACACCCAAATGAGTAGTTCTGATTGGAAGTTGCACTCTTGGCAGGTTTCTCCAGGCTTAAATGCACCAGGAGAGATTAGTTAACAGAAAGAGGGAAAGGCAAGAAGAAACACAGGTCTTGTTAGGAACCTTCAGTTTTACCAGACTCCTGGCTCATACTGGCCGTTTAACCAGATTTCATGGAGACTACTGTGAAGTGGCAGTTAAATCTAGATACATAAGCTAAAGGAATAAGACAGCAATGTGAATGAGACATGTACATATGGATTCCTTATTTTGCAGCAAGGTGTGATAAATGAGTGCTTTGGGAAACCTAGCACCAATTTGAATCGCAAAGGTTTTTTGTACAAGTTGGAGTGTGTAGTTTGTCTATGACCCCAGTGTACTAATTGTTACATTTCCACATAAGAACCAGTCCTGCCGTCTTGATTGCTGTGACTAATCATTACAGACACCACTACTTTTGTTGGCTTTAGTGGGGCTACTCATGAGAGTAAAGGTTGTAGAACTGAACCCATAGTCATTGATCACCTGCTCTAAAGTCCAGTGAAGACAACAGAAGGTCCCATTTGACTTCAGTGGGCTTTGGGTCAGGCCCTATACACAACACAAGTTATACATGCTTCTGAAGGCACTTTCTGCAGGTGGCAGTTCAGGTGCTGTTCCCAAGCCAAATGAAACCAGAAATTACTGGAAGTTTCACAAGGAAATCTGTCACTAGCTCTGGTCTTCCAAAGCACCATTCCCTGGCTGAGACCTAGCAGAGAACAGGTGAGCTCCAATATTCCTCCCCGGCCCCCCGGGAGAATTCTCACCAGGCCAGATTCAGGGTGGGACCCTGGTGAAATCAAACTTATAGAGGGCAGCTTGTGCTACGGCTGCCTGCCCACTCTCTGAGCTCCAGCTGAGGAGGACAGCTTTAAAAATCTGCCTGAGCTGGTTGGGAATTCTTTGATCAACCATTTCCTCATCCAATCTGGGCCCAGTCTCTCTCTTTTCTTCCATTTGTCTCCCTTTTGCTTATTTCAGATAGATTTTCTTTTCTGTGCTAACATTAAATACCACATTTCGGGCCCAGTTATGTTGGTCCCGCTGCGGGTGTATATCGCAAAAAATTAAAAATAAAAAACGGATCAAAAGTGGTAAGAAATGTTTTGAAGTTACTGAAACAAAACATTTGGTTGACCTGAATCAATTTTTTTTTAATGTAGTGGTTCATGAATGTTCCGGATTTTGACTTTTCTTCCCAATATAGGATGAGAAAAAATTTCAAAATCTCAAATCCTTCCCCTGGATGGGAAAAATGTTTCTTCCCCAGATCTCTCTGAGTCACACCAATAGAGGCTGCTGAATCCACCAACCATCTTTGGCCATGCCTCTTTCCCAACCAATACCAGCTCTCTCTTGAGTAGAACTGGACCTCTGCGCCACTTTATCAGAGGGCAGAAAAACAGTGAGCTCCATGAAGATCACTGTCCTCACCATACAAATCTAATTTACCTGGTAAATTCCTTGATATTATGGTGATGAATGCTATAGAAATCTCTTAGCTAAACAGACAGGCAGACAGTTAGATTTGGGCTCAAAGATATACAAGTAAAGGACAAATCCCACATAATTTTAAGTTCCTTGTGCTGTTCCTTTCCTTGTGCATCTTAATGAGGTTCTTTGTCTCACAGTGAGTTGCATGTTTGGATTTCAGAAACAGAGAGATATGTCTCCTTGTGAATTTGTTTTTAAACCACATTGACTCTGGTTACACTGTATTATAGGAAACCAGACCCCTCAGCCCTTATGGATTTGTACCTGTGAATTTGAGAAATGCAGTCTGAATGTCTGATGCAGGCATTTGGCATTTCTTTTGCAGATGAATTGCTTCAAAATTGGCTACCTGAGGTCTAAGCAATGACACATGGTAATGATGTTGAAATGATGGGGGAGAAGGGAATCTGCGGATGACATTGGAGAGGGAATAATATTGTTATTCTCATTGTTTTGATATCATCAGCACGTTACCCATAAAGATCCACAAAATAATAGACTATAATGAAACAATTTATCTTCCATAGATACACATTTTATAAAGGCTCAGAAAGAAGGGCCAGACTTCTAAATTAACTCAGCCTTTCAAAGTTATATCCAGTACAAAATCTATTGGAAAATAAGGGAATTTTATGCACTCAGTTTGGAATCTAAGCGGGTATGCTGAAGCTCTACAGACAGGATTTAAGCACTTCCACCTTAATGTAATTTCTTGTGGGAATATTTTACAACAGGCACATATTGCTAGAAAAGAAAATCTAACAGTGGGGCAAATCTCCTAGAGAATTTATACTCCCACATGCCCCTTGTGGTTCTGGATGAGACAGGATCAGAGAAAATTGGATTTTGTAATAAATCCAGAAAAGATGAGTACTTCAAAGCATTGAGACAAGTTAAAATGGAATATTTACTCTAGTGTTCTTACAATATTTGGGTTTTAATGCCACATTTGGTGCATAGCAATATAACAGTGTAACATACCAGCATGCTGTACCTTATGGCCTTGCCTCAGAACCATCCCTATTTATCAAAGCTCATATCACATGCTTAACTTTAAGCACATGCTTAAGTCTTATTAAAGACTTTGCTTTGCTAAACAGGACTTAAGCATATGCTTAGGAGCTTTACTGACTCCAGATGTAATTGGGTATCTTCCATTTAAAGTCATGACTACTGAGTGGAGAATATTTCTGGCCCACCCGTGACTTTTTTTAATTATTTCTTTAATGCATCAAAGGAATAAAGTACAACCTGATGAGTACATCACCCTTTAAAAGGACATAATAGAGCTTAGACACTTTCAAAAGCAAGTGCAAGTGTATTAAAGAAAGCTCCTATTGGCATAATATGAAGTATAGAATTCCTAATTCATAGAGTATCAAGGATCAATGTGTTACTTAAAAGGCAGCTATTTTCTGGCACTCAGGTGGACTTTCCTATACAGGATTTTATTTCCGTAGTTATCAGAGGTCTAAGAAGTTTTTTTTAAAAAAAAAATAAAGTGATAGAAGATATTCATTTGAATAAAAGAGGAGCCATGACTTTTTCCATTGGTAATCTGCTCCATGTGTTCCCTGCAACTGAGCGTTTTCAGAAGGGCCTGACTGTCTGGGTTAATTGTTTAATGCTTTTAGTTAGAATTAAACTTTGCACCTGCTCTGACAGTGATAAATTAAATGTGCTCCTTTTCCAATACTGTTGCCCTCTTTAAGTAGAGACCAAGAAGTGTATCTCCCTTCTTTCCCAGCGTTTGAGGAATCTGTGCTACACTTGAGTGTAAACCAGCATAATTTGTCACTAGAGCTAGCGCCAATTAAATTGATTGCGTCGGACTGAACTTTAGGACCTCTAATGCAAGCACTAAGGAAAAAATGGGCTTTTTTCTGCCCATTTCCCCATGTGGCACTTAGACATAGCTCAACAGTGGAAGGCTTTCAAGGTTCAAAAGGGTTTTATTTTCAAAAGAAAATGGGCATTGATCAGTTGCATTTAAAGGCAAAGATAATTCCAGAGCTTGAAGGCTGGATTTGTGTTTAAGGTCTAAATCTCTTTCTTTAACCTTGGGGGGCCAGTGTAGCATAAAAGCAACAAAGAGATTAAGATTACAAAGGGTTTGCAAGTGTAAATGATGCAGTGGTATTCTTCAAATATGACACAGTCCAGAGCCACCACTGTAGCGCAGGTCAGCAGTTGATCTGTTGGTTTTACACCTGTAAAACAACTTGTGTTTATTTGTCACTTCAGTTGGCAGATATTTGGGCGAAAGTACTGGGGAGTTCAACCTTGCCTTCTTAAAGCTGATTGAAAAGTAAACACTCTAAAGGTCAGCATGGCAGAGACAATAAGAAAATCCTTTTTCTTTGTCAGTGAAACACTGCCCACATGAAGGATAGGAGCCGTATTTGTTGCTATAGTCTTAAGTCAAGAAGTATAGTTCCAATGCCTCTGGGAATTCAATGGACTGCTGGGGAAAGTGTTTGAGGCCTGGCCCATTCATTATGCAGCCCACATATTTCAATTCATTAAGCAAGTCATTGTTATGCAGGTTGTAAATATGCTTTAAGTAATTACCCTTCTGGGTTCCCTACTTTAGTGGGCTACCAATTTCTTTTTCTCTCAGCTCTGCTGAAAGCTCACCAGCTTGGTAGTATAAAATATCACCATTTGGGCAAGCTTGCATGTAGATCAAGCTGATGGTGTCAAACTGTGGGCTTCCATGTATTTGTTACCCTTCCACATGTGACAGAACAATGAAACTACAGTAAAGAGAACTCAGCCAGCGAGTCCGATGTAAGCAATTAGCCCTAACATCTCCCTTTGGAAAAAAAATGGACCTTAACAGAGTCTTCAAGACTCAGGCCAAATTTTATCCCAACAGTCTTTCAAGTTTATTTGACTATATCAGGCATCCTGTGCTATAAAAGATTCTTTACATGGAAGAAACTATTTAGCCGACAGTGAAAATAAAGTATCATGCTTGTTACAAGCAAAAGCCCCAGATAAATGAAATAAAATCAAACCCTCGATCTTCATAAAACTCTCTCTTTTATTTACACACACAGAGAGAGAGAAAGAGAGAGAGAGACAGACAGACAGACAGACAGACAGACAGACACACACACACACACACACACACACACACACACAGTCTTCACTGTGGGTCCAGGAAAATAATTTTGCTTCATTCAACTACTGAGTCACAAAGAAAGCCAAATCCATTTCCAAGGTACAATGCAGGAGATATGGGCAGCTAGGGGGCTATTGGACAGATTTATGCAGAATAATATTAATAGGCCCAGGGAAACTGTCCAGTTTTTAATTATAAAAGGGCATTGCACAGACAGTGTCTGCTGATGATATACAGGGACAGAGATGTGCCAAACGGCGCCTTGTTGGACTCATGTAGCAACAATCAACCTGCTAACTGACTTCTGTGGAGAACATCACTGGCCAAAAAGCTGCACTGTATTTCATGTGTCTGTTTGTGTGCACACGTGTAATATTTTCCTGCTATATGTTGGGTTTTTCGAGTAACATATGGCACGATTATTGCATTATACCGTAATAACAGATGATGCTTTACATAGTGTGACGGAGTCAGACCAGAAGGGTATAGGAGAGTGCTGGAAGGGAAGTATATCAGCCTCAGGATGAGCAGGTTCCTGTTCCCTGGCTAGCCAAACAGAGAAGGTTCTAGAAAGGAGCAGAAACAGCTAGCCTGATTGGGACACCTGGAGCCAATCAGGGGCTGGCTGAAATCACTTAAAAACCCTCCCATTTAATCAGGTGGGTGTCAGTAGTTTGGGAGGTGTTGAAGCAGAGAGCAGTTTGAAGGCATTGGAGCAGAGAGCAGTTTGGAGGTGTTGGAGCAGAGAGCAGTTTGGAGCAGAGGAAGTTTGGAAGGAGGCCCTGCGGTAAGGGTGAAGCAGAGTGTGAAGAAGCGGGGACTACTGTGGGGAAGTAGCCCAGGGAATTGTATTGTCTTGGTGCCTAAAAGGTCAGCCATCTTAGCTGATACTATTAGGGTCCCTGGGCTGGAGCCCGGAGTAGAGGGTGGGCCCGGGCTCCCCCACTGTCTACCTCCCCTAACTAATCACAGTGAGCCTCTGAGGCTAGCACAAACCACCTGGAAGTGCAGTACCCACAGGGAGAAGGCCAAAGCTTTGCCACAATAGTTTATATATAATGGGGGTATGTACGTATCTAATACAGTCACGTGTGTGTGTGTGTGTGTGTGTGTGTGTGTGTGTGTGTGTGTGTGTGTGTGTGTGTGTGTGTGTGTGTGTGTTTGGGTGTATATCCAAAGTTAGATCCTTCAATTGGTGTAAACTAGCATAGCTCCACTGAAGTCAAGGGCAACTTACACCACCCAAGGGTTTGGCCCTATAGCATTTCTGTTATCTCCTGCCGATTGACAGAAGAAGTGGATAGCAGCTATTTCATGCCTTTTTTGTAAGCCTTGTTTCGAAACGCACAAAAAGAGGCCAACACTGAACCAAGATAAACTCCAGTCGAAGCCCACACACAAGACGACTTGCAAGGTCACCCAGCACTGCAACTCTAAAGCAAAACCAAATCAGAGATCAAGAAAGAAGCCAGCCCTGAAACTGATATTTACTAGCTACAAAGACTGCATTGTGACTGACCAGAACAGTTGGGTTCTTCATGGGATATAGCAAAGGGAGCAAGGGGCTAGTACTATTTGCCCGACTGAAAACTGCAAAGCCAATTGCAATTTTGTTGCTATTTTCAAAAGTGCAAATTGTTTCAACAGACACCTAATCTGTGTATGTCTGGAATAGGAATGAGTGGATTAGCCTTTCAAACTCTTCAAGATCAGGTCAAGATCATTCGACCTAAGCACAGGAACTGCAAGGGTGGATTCTACGTCTAGAAACTTCTTGTATTGTATTCAGGTCATTTTCCTATTTGTAAAAAGCACACAATGTCTGCATATTTCATAAGTAGGTTTTGAGAGTGACTCAGAGTATAAATTCATTGAACGTGGTATTTTATGTATACAGATACATACTATGCATTAGTCATCTGGAAGCATGTTTCCCTGTGATGGTTAGTGAAAACCAACCCTGCATATTGTTTGAAAAATGTACTCTGAGTACAACACAACAAACGCATTGTTTGATTTGAAATGTAGGTATTTGTGTTATGTGTAAAGCTTTTCTAAAGTTTCTTGATTGTCTCTTTTAAAATGAGCCCCCATTCCATTAAAGTTTCTTCACAATAGCATATCAAAGGAACGGAGAGTTACTTGACCCAGCAGGAATATTTTGACCAGGAGACATATTTGAAAATGATTTTCATTCCTGCAATAGGAATAGCTCTTGTCAGAAAGGTGTTTTTTTTTTATTCTAGGGCTCAAGTGCCATTAACATATTTGGTGGAGGTTTTTGCATAATATCTTTGTTTGGAGGAATTAGTTGTTGTGAATAAAGATCATGAGAACTTGGTGATTATCACATTCAAGTAACTTAAATTCCATGTTTCCATGAACATGAGCTGCAATTAAGGGCCTTATTCTGTGAAGTATTGAGTGCCCCATGCAAGGACAGTAGCATGCGTCACTCCCACTGATTTCAGCTTTGGGGAGGGGCTCAGAACCCTTGCGGGGACTGGGGGGCTCAGTACCACAGAGGCAGGATAAGGCCAACAAAGAGCCCAACCGCTCATTCTTATCTGTGCTTCCGGAGCTCCCCTTGGAGCTCAGTTTCTGGTGCTTGAGAATACAGGTTATATCGCTACCACCGCTTGAAAGAAGATGCCACTGAAGAATATGACAAAGCACAGGGAAAGCTCCATAATGCACCAGCAAAACATTCATACATTTTCCAAGAAGGAGGGCAGCCGTGCTGCAAAAATCCCATGCCCAGTGATCCGTTCTACAAGATGGGTCAAAGTACTCCCCTCTGCTTCTTCCGGAGAGCAGAGGCAGATGTAGAAGACAATGCAGTTGCGCATGTCCTCCATACAGGTGGCCTTGGACTCTAATCTGCCTTGGGGATGTGGGTTTAGTGGTTGGGCCCTAGGAGGGGGTGAAAATCCCAGCTTCCTTCCACCCCATGCCCTTAATCCATCCCCACCCAACACAAGAATGAGGAGGAGGAGGAGGAAACTCTGCAAGTGCCAGCCCAGGCTCTTTTCCATGGGGATAATCTGCATAGGGAACCGGAATACCTATGAGGCTTGTCTTTTGAGTAACCCTTAGCTCTGTTGGAAGAATGGCTGTACCAAAGTCACCAAGACGAAGCTACAAGTAACAGGAGCACAGCCCAAGGGAACACACTTCTTCTGTGCATGGAGAACAGAAGTGCACATTGCACAACTGTGTCACCAGTGAATTATAAAGAACTATCATCACACCCTGCCCAATCACATCTCCCCCGGGAGTGTGCGGGCACATGGGAAATGTGTACTTTGTTGACAACGGACTCCGCTGATTTGTAGGGGGTCTCCCAGATGTAATGCTCATCTTGCACCTTTGGTCCTTCTTGCGAACACTTGGAATCCCTCAATCTCCAACCTTGATATGACTCATGGGTGTACTTAAAATCGTATCCGGGAGTGTCTTTAAAATTGATATTGACTCTTTTATGAACCATTCCAATCATTGTTTAAGTGGCCTTTTGTTTGCTTGGAAGGGGTCAGCTGACCTCCCTGGAGTCCGGACGTCTCTATGTGCCATACAAGACCCACAACAAAGACACAGTGCACGAAGCAAGTGCAAGCTTCTCCCCACTGCCTTGCCAATGTGCCTCAGGCCACATGCGGAGAATCCACGAACATGCCGTATTAGCATAGAAATAAATAAGTGTAACTTACCTACCTAGAGAAGCACAGGTGCACTGTGCTGTCACTTAAGATGTGTAGTGAACCTCAGAGACAAACTTCAGGCTCTTGTTGTGTGTCCACGGCCTGTGTTAAAGGGGCTTGTTTCTGTAACCGCCATGCACTAAAAAACCTCCTACTGTACAACATCCCTCACACTCTCATCACCAGCGTGGCGCAGTGTTAGTACCTTGGGCTGTAATATAAACCATCAGCTGTAAGCAGCCTGCCTGAAAAAAAGGAATTCTCTTATTCTGCCTCTTTATTCTTCCGTGAACATTCCTTTCTGGCTTTGTTTATAAAACAAACATATTTCCAGAGATGAGCAAAAACTGGCTTTGTACCAGGGACAGTGCTGCTCTACTGAGCCACCAAAACGTCAGGGCCTCCTCAAAGCCCAGTCCTGACCCCTAAATGGACTCTACAATTTTCCCCCTTCCCTCTCCTCCTAAAGTTGTGAACTCCTAACCAGCCAGTTGCCTGGATGTCCTGTGGATCTTGCCAGGCCAATAAACCTCATCCCACACACCCTCATTCAACAGACTATTTCACCCAGCACACCAATCACCACCGGAGATTCCTTAAGCTCCTACACCATAGACAGATTAGTCCATGGTCCATGGCAGGCCCTATCTCTAGCCCGGTCAGACTCGCTGCTTCCTCTAGGAAATCTCTGAGACCTATGAGGCCTGGATCCCACAGACCCTGCTTTAACAAACCTCTGGGTACATTGTCAACCAGCACAAAAGCAAGTGAAAAGGGTGATTATGGAGAAGTGATGACAATTCTAACGAATTCCAAGGTGCACTTTTGCTTCCATTTACTAACATAGCCAACTATCACTAGTACTATTACAGGTATTTAAGCAAATGAGTATTTTTTCCCCAGTAAAGGATCAGGAGCGAAAAATTACCACCACCACCCTCCATCTCATATTAGTTTGGGGTAGGAAACTCAACTGGCAATGTTTTGCTTTAATGGTAACGTGATCATTGGTATGTGAAATGAATGACAAGTCTTTTTAAAACCTGGTAGAACAGTTTGAGTCTTAACATCTTGGCCATTCTCTTTGCTAGGTACTGAAGCTGCATTAGCTATTCTTGAACTAGTGGAGAGAAGAGAACAAAGCTAGTCAAATGCTACAGAAATTTCCCATGAATATTCATTCAAATTTAAAAACATATTTGCTTGGTTTTGTTGGTGTCTCCTTTGTTGTTCATTTCCTATGAATAGTCTAGTAAATAAATTTACTAGCAGGAATGTTCACCAAAAGAGCAAATTTTAAGTGAACATGGAGCATATTCATGGGAAATTAATTTTCAATTTATTAATTTTAATATTGGCACTAGAAATCTGTTTCAAAGGGTTATGCTCATCCAGTCAGATAATCAAAATATATCATGTGTCCTCTCTGTCCAATGAAAACATCCTGAATTTTGCAATGAATAAGAAATCAAATACTCCACATGAACTGTTTATTAATCAGGCACATTAATAATTTGATGCATAGTTTCAAAAAAGGAATAAATTTGAAAAAATAGTTATCTTCTCCCAAACAATTTGTGAACAGAAAGAAACAAAATTAATCAAATAAATGTTTGATTACGAATTAGTTACTCAACCCCAATAATGAATGACAATGATTTTCAGTTTATGACTATTTGCCTTCCAGTAGTGCCTAGAGTTCCCAACTAAAACCGGGGGCCCACTGTGCTATGTGCTAGACATACACTCAGTAAGAGAAGTCCCTGTCCTAAATAGCTCACAATATAGATAGACAAGACAGACAAAGGTTGAAAGAGAAAACTATTATCCCCGTTGGGCAAATGGGGAACTGAGCCACAGAGAAATTCAATGACTGAGGTCACGTAGGAAGACTGTGGCAGAGCTAGGAATTAAATTCAGATCTCCTTGGTCCCACTCCAGAGCCTTAATCATGAGACCATTCTGTGTCTCTAGGTAAAATAACGGTCTATTGCTCTGCTCATCCAAGAACCCATCTCTGCTAGATCCTTGACTGAGCAGGTTACCATTAATCTTCAAGGGGGAAGCGGGATCCCTATAGACACCCTAAGAAAAAAGATCGGTCCAAATATACATTCACTGAAGTTCTCAAATTATTGTTACATTAAATGACAGGATTTGTTTAACCCAGTGCTCCATTGTGTGGGTCAAGTCATACCTTGTAACACTCCTGCTCTAGGAGAACAGCCTTCGTAGAGCCAGACCTTCTTTGTAAGAAATTGAGGAACTTTGCCAGTTGTCTCATCTTGGAGCAAACGTGCAACAGGTTCACTTTCTTTTGCTGTCTTTGTCTGAGAGAGAAAGCGAGAGACGTGTTAAACTCAAGTGGCTGAACTTTTATTCTATTTTCTCCTCTCTCCCTTTCTTTTTAAAAAGACATCCCTTCGACAGCAGAGCTAATAGAGTCCAACATCTTTGATGATAGTGATGCCACACTAGAAACAAATTATAGTGTTCAGAAAGTTTGAAGGACTGAAAAGAAATGCAGAATGTGTAACACCAAATTTGCCTGTCAAATTTTTTTTTTATTACTGCTTGTTTCATTTTATTTTATTCTTAAAACTTATGTTTTTGCAGCTTTCTGCCTCCCTATTGGAAATTCCAGATCAGAGGATACTGATTTGCAACCTCAATCATCCACTGACAAATACAGTCCCTGATAAGTGAGAACTGATCCATAACAGGTATTTCAAATTTTCATAAGTCACAACATATCACCCTAAAGTGAAGCGTTTCATTCACAGGGAACAATTTTCTGAAATCAGCAAATATTAAAAAAAATCAAAAAATCAAGTTCAGCGTACGAGTGGCCAGATCCACAGCTGGCGTAAATCAGCATCGCTCCACTGACTTCAAAAGCACAGTGCTTAAATAAAACCAGCTGAGAATCTAGCTGAACCTTTTTTAAATCAAATTTAGATACTGAAGATTCTTCTTCCTTTTTATTATCTTTTATCCCTATTTTAACTCTATCTTTCCCTCCCCGTTATTTTTCTAGTAAATTACAAGGATTCACGGGAAGGCCATGAAGTGTATATTGTGTTAATGGGTAGGTTAGGATAGTGCTGCCAAATACTGCTTCGCTAATAACTCCCAACACTGACGGCCACTTATTGTCACACGTATTGTGTTTGCGACAGTCTAATTTCTTCCAAGTTTTCAGGGAGCGTCGGACTGTCGCTACATTTAATGATTCCCTTGAAGCTATTGTGCCAGTGTCTGCAAAAAGAAATCTGGTTTTGCTGAAAAAGGTAATACCTGAACGGATAGCAGCACAAAGACTAGCTGGTACAATCACAGTGGTACCTCTCTTTATTCACCAAGATTCATATTTATTCATTTATTTATTGTCCACTTTGCTGTGAAGAAAAAAAAAAGTCAGACCTTTCTTTGCCCTCTCCAGCAACAATTCAATTTCATGCTGCCATTTCTCTTCATGCCATATAAAGCAAATAAAGGTCTTCCTGGTATCCTTTAGGGCTGGCCCAAGATCGAATACACTCCTCTGCCATGACATAGAGCCCTCATGAGAACAAGGTGACTGTGGGTGTGAGGGATAATGGTGTATTACTCAAAGCATCAACAGCGTTTGATCGTGCACCCAAACCCGTGTGAAAAGGATGCACTCCATAATCAAGGCCACTCATAGGGGCCTCTGCAAAGGTAATCACATGCTAAATTGGAAGACACATTTACAAGTCAAATGCTCCTCTTTTCCTGTGATGGGAGAGGCCAAAGAAGCTATAAGAGCTACCCTGTGCAAAAGCTGAGCCACTTCTACAGCCATATACTTATGATGATGGATGCTGATGTCACCAGAGGTGAAGAAGAGGAAGAACTCAGCTCTTGCCTCGTGGTTAGAGAACAGGACTGGGTGCCATCAATTCCTGATGTAGTCTCTGCTCTGACACTGACTCAATGAGTGACCTTGGGCAAGTCACAGAATTCCTGTGTCCCTCAATGTATCCCTCTGTAAAATGGGCATAATGCCAGCTCTCACTGTATTGTGAGGCTTCGGTCATTAATGTTGATAAAGAGCTTACAGCCCCTCCTGTGAAGGGCTTCATGGCAGTGTAAAGGGGTGTTTCAGCAGGACCTGAAATATGTATTCATCTCATTTACACTAAGGCAGCTTAAAACTGCTTTGGCAGAGTAGCCGTGTACATTAGCCTTAGTGTCTGCCTCCCCAGCAAAAAAACAAACAAACAGAGCAGCACATCTCAGAGCCCAGATCAACTGATTCGGGCTCACAGGGCTTGTGTTATGCAGCTAAAAATAGACATTGAAACGTTTGGGCCAGGGGTCTAGTCCAGGCTCCTAAAGGTGGTTAGGGGGGAGGGTCTCAGAGCCTGAGCCTCTCTCCACTCACCGGGATTCAGAGCCCAGGTCCTAACCCAAGTGGGAGCATTTACTTGGCTACTTTTAGCCCTGTAGCACAAGCCTTTTTTGCCAAAGTCAGTTGACCCCGGCTCTAAGACTCACTGTCATGGGTCTTTTTGTGCTATGTAGATGTACACCTAGTATACATGAGAATGAGGCCCATTATATGCACAGGTTTAAATACTAATATAGTATTATATTAATTCAATCAAATACTGATTTGGTAAGGGCTGGCTAGAATTGTCTGGCACTTTCAGTCTCTGTTTGCAGGGGGCTAGTATAAACCACTTTTTTTCTTCTGGTCCATGCAGGGTTCACACTCACTAAATTTCACGTTGTGTTTCTGCTTCAAATGCACAGAAACTAGAAAGTACAATGAAGCCAAAATCAGAGCATTTCCACCTGATGTTATCACTCAGGCCAGGCTCACTCGAAATTCAGCCCAGGTTCCTCAGAAGGTCTGCAAACCTCCATAAACTTGGCCTGAGTTTGGGTTTGTAATGAGTTCCAGCTGCAAAGACTTTCACCTGGTTTCATGATTAGTTCCTGAAGTTTTCCCACAGCATCAATCAGGGTGAACATGGTAACATTTTGCTCCCCTTCCTTTTTGTCCTCTTGCTATATCTTATACCTACATATAGTATTAGGATGGTGTATTTATATTGCTCTTTTAGCAAGGGAAAATGTGCTTCCCAGCAAATGGGATATTATAGGACCAAATTGTGCTCTTAAAGTCCTCCTTGATTCCAGTGGGAGCTGCCCAAGTGTAACCAAGGGCAGTATTTAGATTACAGATTATACCGTAGTTGTTGTATGATAGGATAATTAAATGTGCTACATTCACATTTGGCCTAAAAAAGCTCAGGACTTATTAAATTCGAGATAGACATAAAATGAATGGATTTCCTATATGATATGAGTGCTATCGTACCTATAGGTTGGATGCCTAACTCTCTCAGGTTCCTTTGAACATACCAGCCATACTTTGTCTCTTTAAAGTGCAGATTCTGCTCTGAAAGATGACTGTAAAATGTCATAGCAGGTTTTCATGTTTATTGTTTCTCACTGATTTCCATACCAAATGTGCTTCATTGATTTTAAAAAAATAGTTTTTTCTAACTGCCAGCCCAGCAAACATAGCTGGGATCTGAAAGTGAAGCTGGGTTTTTAGTATCAGAGGGATAGCAGTGTTAGTCTGCAACCACAAAAACAACAAGGAATCATGTGGCACCTTAAAGATTATTAAATTTATTTGGGCAAAAACTTTCATGTGTAAAAATCCCACTTCTTCAGATGCATGGAGTGAGAATTACAGATACAGGCATAAATATGGTGCATGAAGAGAAGGGAGTTAAACCTTCTCTTCATGAGCCAATATATGTATATTTATGCCTGTATCTGTAATTTTCACTCCATGCATCTGAAGAAGTGAATTTTTTACCCATGAAAGCTTATGCCCAAATAAATCTGTTAGTCTTTAAATTGGGTTTTTCTTTCTCTCACATCAGCTCCTGAAATAAAAGTTCTGCAAGCCAAATTAGGCGCTCAGAGGTGGGGACATGCCTAAGTGCCTTTCACCCTACAATCTCTACCACTGCTATCAACACTGCAGCTCTATTGGTGATAGCAACAGTGGGAATGTTACCGTAGAGCAATCACTGATGTTTTAATTTCTTAACCATTGTATCTTCCAACCCTACTCAGAAGATACCAAGACAACACAGTGGTTAAAACTTGAGCCGCCACTAGGGTCTTATCTATGCTAGCTCTCTCACTCTTTCTAACACCAATGTGGATTGCTCAGTAGTAATGGTGGGATATATTAGGAACAAGGACAAGGTCAGTAATACCTGCAGAACCCTGCTACTTTCAAAGTCTCTGAACAAGTACAACCAATTGCAATTTAGAAAAACATTCTGTTGGTGATACACAGGATGGCCTAGAACCCGGCTCCCTTTCTCTTAGCTGTGTTGGCTCTGTACTAATAAAAGGAGCAAAAAGCCAGTAGCAACTTACTTCTGCCACAAAGACAGCAGCAATGACTGACTAATTTAAGAGCCAAGGTGGGTGAGGTCATATTTTTTATTGGACCAACAAAACATATTACCTCACCCACCTTGTCTCTCTAGTATCCTAGGACCAGCACAGTGGCCACACTGCATGACTAGCCCGAGCACAGATCTGCTGGGTAAGGGAGTGCCATTGTTGCTTAGTCCCTTCACTTTAAGGACATAATCCTCCTCCGTGAATGCCCCCTTGAGATCAATGAGAGACAGAGAGACAGAGCAGCTGCAAGACTGAGCCAAAGAAACCACGAACTGAGCAAAAGCACAGTCCACTCTAAAAAAGTGGCCATGATCCTGCTATTGTGAAGACTATGGGAAATCATCCACTGAATTCACTGGGAACTGAACTGTGCCCTTTGTGTTTGTTCTAAGCAGCAACCAAAAAAGACAAGAGTGGCAAATTATATGTGTTGCGCAAAAGAACTGAAAAAAAGAAATGATTCGAGCCTAACAAAGAACTACGCATTTCAGTAAATAATTTTGACTGTAGTAATTATATTTCTAAAACTAAAATTTGCTTTAAAACCTCAGGTAATTTTTTTTTCCTAATACCACACAAAGCAATTGTTTAATTTGGAAGTAATTGGTCTGGGAATTGTTACATTTTCACTTAGATCAACATTTAAAAATGATCGCTTGTCTCTTAGGATTTGATCTTCCGAGGTGGGGAAAAAATCACATCTCCGTCTGACATCAGTGGCGATGCAGGGTACTCTGCATCAATCAGAATCAGACCTTTGACACTCAAACCTACAACTGAATTCATCAAGTCACTTGGGTTCCACTCAGCCTCTGGGGTCTATCCTTGCAGATGCATTTGCAAAATCACAGTACAGTAAACCCTCGATTTAACGGACCTCGATTTAACGGACTTCGGATGCAACGGACAAAATTTCTAAGCAAGTCTGATGCATCCGAAATCCATTTGTCGAGGGCTGGCTGCCGGCTCCCGGCTGCCGCCCGGGTCCAGACAGCGGGCTGGCTCCCGGCTGCCGCCCGGGTCCAGGCAGCGGGCAGGCTGGCTGCCGGCTCCCGCCCGGGTCCCGCCAGCGGGCAGGCTGGCTGCCGGCTCCCGCCAGCGGGTGGGCTGGCTGACTGTTCCCAGCTGCCGCCCGAGTCCTGGCAGCAGGCAGGCTGTGAAGCTGCCGCCCCGGCCCTGTGGCGGGCGGGCTGCTGCTCCGACAGCTCGTTGTTTTTTTTTATTATTGAATAACAGACTTTCTGATTTAACGGACACCCCCTCGCCCGAATTAGTCCGTTAAATCGAGGTTTTACTGTATTAATGTGTGATGGTCCCACCCTATATGCAACCTAGATGGAGTTACTATAAGATGGGTGCATAACCGGTTGGAAAATCGTTCCCAGAGAGTAGTTATCAGTGGGTCACAGTCACGTTAGAAGGGCATCACAAGCGGGCTCCCACAGAGATTGGTTCTGGATCCAGTTCTGTTCAATGTCTTCATCAACAATTTAGATCATGACATAGAGAGTACGCTGACAAAGTTTGTGGTTGATACCAAGCTGGGAGGGGTTGCAAGTGCTTTGGAAGATAGGATTAAAATTCAAAATGATCTGGACAAACTGGAGAAATGGTCTGAAGCAAATAGGATGAAATTCAATAAGGACAAATGCAAAGTACTCCACTTAGGAAGGAACAGTCAGTTGCACACATACAAAATGGGAAATGACTGCCTAGGAAGGAGTACCGTGGAGAGGGATCTGGGGGGGCATAGTGGATCACAAGCTAAATATGAGTCAACAGTGTAATGCTGTTGCAAAAAAAGCAAACATCATTCTGGGATGTATTAACAGGAGCCTGCTCCACTCTGCACTGATTAGGCCTCAACTGGAGTATTGTGTCCAGTTCTGGGTGCCACATTGCAGGAAAGTTGTGGAAAAATTGGAGAAAGTCCACAGAGAGGAACAAAAATGAGTAAAGATCTAGAAAACATGACCTATGAGGGAAGATTGAAAACATTGGGTTTGTTTAGTCCAGAGAAGGGAAAACTGAGAGAAGACATGATAACAGTTTTCAAGTACATAAAAGGTTGTTACAAGGAGGAGGGAGAAAAATTGTTCTTCTTAACCTCTGAGGACAGGACAAGAAGCAAACTGCAGCAAAGGTGATTTAGGTTGGACATTAGGAAAAACTTTCTAACTGTCAGAGTGGTTAAGCACTGGAATAAATTGCCTAGGGAGGTGGTGAATCTCCATCATTGGGGATTTTTAAGAGTAGGTTGGACAAACACTTGTCAGGAATGGTCTAGATAATACTTAGTCCTGCCTTTAGTGCAGGGGACTGGACTAGATGACCTCTCAAGTTCCCTTCCAGTTCTATGACTATATTCTTTTCTGTACAAGTGTAAAGAATTCGAGTGAAATCCCAAGTCAGGACAACTTCATTTGTCTAGGAACTCCACATTTTACCTGATGCAACCCATTATGGAACAATTCTATAGAAACCAGGACTATATGGAAAGTAATAAAATTCTGTAGCATTTACACTCCACACTTATAATGTAAATTATAGGATTTAGAGTCTGATCCAAAGCCCATTGAAGACAAAGGGAATCTCTCCACTGATGTCAGTGAGTTGGGATAAAACCCTGAGCCCCCTGACCTTAGGAAGAGGTTCTGCACCACGTCAAGGAAAACTCAGAAAGGGGGTTTCACTCCAGGGTGGCACAGGGTGACTGGTAGGATTGTGCTGTCTGTGTCTCACAGGGAGGGGCCCATCTTCCATTCCTCTCTCTGCTATAGATTTCCAAGGGTTGTCTTAAAATGTTACAGAAAGGTTCTCATTAGAGCTGATAGGGAATTTTCCATCAGCATGGTTTTCTGACAGAAAACGGAGTTTCTGAAAACCCAGATTTTTCTGTTGGAAAATTTTGATTTTTCTGACTTTTGTTTTTAATTTTCTAATGGGAAAATAAAAATGATAGATTTTAGTTGGGATGATTTGACCTAAATCAGAACACTTTGGATTACTCAACTGACCCAGTATTTTGTTTTTAGTCAGTTCAAAATTAAACTTCATTTTGCTACTGTGCTGCATTGCCTCATGGGAATTTTAATTTGCCTGTGGATTGAGCTACGTGGACAGACTACATCTCCCCTGATGTAACATAAGCCAAATGGGCATTTTGGGGCGGGTCAACCAAGCAAAACATTTAAAATTGGGACTATCAAAATGTTTGTTGGGATCAGAAATGCCAAAAGCAAATGTTTTATCTTGACCAAATCAACATTTTCTGATTTCATTGAGCAAAAAAATTCAGTGTTTCAACTTTTCATTCTGATTCAGGATGAAGACAAACACTGAACTAGTGGGATTTCCCATGGGCAAGAACCATCAGTTTTCACTCAGCTCTAGTTATCATTCTCTATTTAATTCAATGGAACTTTTTCATAAGGGGCATTATAAGTTCCGGACCTGTATTTTGTTAGCCCCGTGCACTCCGTACTCCAGTTAACTCCATTGGCAGGAGGATTGATCACACAGAACATCCTGGTTTGACTTAGGAATGGATTTTGGATGTTTATTTTTGCTGGTTTCCACCTACAGAATCGCAAAGCAGTTTGGCTTTAATCCCTAATCAGAAGAAATATATAAATGTTCAGATTAGGAGCTGGAGCCAGTAAAACAACCAACCCAAACATGTATGGTCCCAGAGTGTAGAAACTCAATGTATTGCTTGCTGAATCCAGCTTTTAGTTGGGTTGATCATCTACATTTTATGTTTGCACTTTTGTTTGGTAAATTAGGCCCGATAGTGAGTATTGTAACAATTATATTTGGAAGGCATTTTTATCTCCAATTTGGATGACATGAATATTTAGCATCCAGTATATTTAGCTGTGAATGTTTACCCTTTTCTGTGCATTCATTTAACATTTAGGTGTTTTGAAGCCTCACCATCTCAGTAAAAAAAAGACACCGTATCACAATGCATTGGACCAGATATAATATCAAAACAAGTATTCTGCAAGTTTCCTTCTCTACAACACAGTAGCCATCAAACCCAAGGATATAATACATTGTGCACACTCAGAGAGAAATAACTTACTTTATCTCACAGACGCACATGCTCAGTGGACTTGATTATGCCAATGTAACCTGAATGCCCCATAGTAGAAAATCTGCAAGTAGTAAGAGCATAGAAGCTTAAGGCACAAGCCAGCTTTATCACTGGAGATTTGACTGAACTTTAAGGCTCATATTTTCATAAGTAGCCTTGAGTTTTAGGTGTCTTGGTTTTCGAAGGCCTGGCTTTAGCCCTCCAGCGTGTGATTTTCAGATGTACTGAGCACTAACAACTCCAGTTTCAACCAGGGGCCATGCAGGTGCTCCACACTCCTGAAAGCCAGGCCCACAGGCTGCCCTCTTGTGGTGACAGATCTCCTGAGGCAGGGCAGGGGTGAATCTTCTCTAGTGCACATTTGCACCTCCAGGTGCAGGGGGTGAGTGGAGACCACAATGCAATAGCCCCAGGGTGGCGCGCATTCTATCATCTTACAGACACTCAATAGAGTTTGGGGGTGGGTTCTGACATGTTAGGCCTTTATAGTTAACCTTCCCTGGCATCTGTAATACCTAGCAGAGGGAATCCAGTGCATAAGTGTTTGCAAAATTGGAAAAGGACAAAAATCTGTGATGGAGACGCTAAGCTTCTCTGGAGATACTGTAAAACCTCGAGAGTTAAAAACCAAAAACTACACAAAAAGTAGTTCATAGTGGCCTTCTAAGATCAAAATCAGTGCTTGATCTCAGGCAGACTATTGACCCATCACTGTTAAAATGCTGCTGCTCTCTACAAGTTTCAGAGGGATAGCTGTGTTATCTCCATGCATTTGGAGAAGCGTTGTTTTTACCCACAAAAGCTGATGCCCAAATAAATCTGTTAGTCTTTAAGGTGCCACCGGACTCCTCATTGTTTCTGCTCTTTACTGTTTTTAAATAACGTACCTATTGCTTCCTGAATCTATCAGGCCTTGTAGTATAAGTGATGTGCTAAAAAATGCAAAAAATGGGTGGAAAGCTGCATTAATTTGAAATAAGGTGGTCATTCGGTGTTAACCTATCTAGACTTGTGTATAAAGTCTCTTAAAGGGAGGGAAACCACCTGCTAATAAGATCACATACAGGGTTTATTCTGCATATATAATCTCTGGGTACTTTTCTTGCTAAACAGCTGTGCCAAAAAAAATATCCCCCTAATGGCTTCAAAAACCTTTATGTTTTTGTGGCCTGGTGTATTTCTGCAGCAGCACCTTGAAATTTAAGATTGTTTTCTTTCTTGCAAGGAAGAAGTGTGAAGTGCTAACTGGGGGATTTACACAATGCCAGATTTTGAGAGAACATGATAAGATGGAAACAAAGTTATGCTCCCTTTTTAACCTTCCTTTTATTTTTTCCACTCCAGTAAGTAGCACAGAGTAGGTTTAACATTATGCAGGCTAAAAGATTGCACACATCGGCAAAGGAATTTATACAAAAAAATTGGGATTTGTAGAATGGGCAAGTTGTTTGTTGGGTATATTTGTGATTTTATTAAAAATTGAAGAGAAATTACCTCTCCAAGAACAAAAAGGACATCCCCAACCACTAATATTCTAAGAGGAGTTTGCTTCCAGCCAGCAGTTCACATCGACATACATCATCCCCCAGCTTCATGTAGCATGCTGGTTACTTGTTCATCTGGAATTGGAATCTTTCTACTTGGTTGTTTACTCTCCTCATAGAAAGGGGGAGACAGAGGGCATTAGGAACTGCTATTTCCTAGCCAGTCTGTAAATTAAAATAAAATAGCAATCTGTTATGAAACATGAACCTTCCTGACTATGTATCTTTCCCTTTGAAGTATGTGAATGAATCTGCAGTAAGTGTAAGTGTTGAGGTGACTGGGTTGGAGCACTGAGGGAAGTCTTGAGGGATTGCTTAGTGTTAAGTGAAAAAACCTAGGAATTCCTCTAGCAACAAGATATGTTAAGGCTGCCCAGGGTCCATCCTTTAACTTATGTTCCACAGTTTCAGAGTAGTGAGAGGAACACAGGAAAGCTGTAATGTTTGCCCACTTCATATGTGCACCTTGCTTTCATTGCCTGCCTCCACTCCACCTCACCTATGTGATGGTGTCAACCATTGCATTGCTGTAGGAGCAGCAGTGATTTGTAGGCTCTGTACAGAGCTCTGTATAGAGCTGTAACTCAGCTCTGTACAACTCTGCTGTGTGTAACGGGTATGTTCAAAAGGTCTGTTACACCTTCCCCTCCCCCCTTTTGTCTCCTCTCCCTCTTTGAATATTTGTGAAGTGGCTTTCCCCCTCTCCCTCCCTCCTGGAATGCTTGTGGGCTGCTTGAACAGCTGGAAGATCAGAAGAGCTCCCAGGTAGACAAGGTGTCTGGGATTCTGATGAAGCAGCGATCACACACCCAATCCATCAACACTGCATGGACACTGTCCAAGGTGGAATGTGACCAAACAGTCATCTCTAGTCTCAGGCCAGGGGGAACAGGTCCTTAAAAGAAGGGGGCATGTGCTCGGCAGTGCACTCACAAGATTGTACATCCCGTGAAGGCCCTTCTCCCAGACCGCCGGGCCAGTGGTTCACTGTGTTGCATTTCATCGTACCTCGGGAAGACTTACCTTCATCGCACCATCCATCGCTGCGCTGTGAGACACTTACCTTGAAGGATCCTGACCTCTCTAGTGCTGTGCCTGTCCTGGGACATCTAAGTATGTAGGTAGGCAAGTAGATAGGCAGCTGCTCTGTGCAAGTTACTGACAGCATGCTTTGCTCCAAGCTTTTAGCAAGGACCTCTATGCCAGCACACCCTGCTTTGGCTTATCTGCATCCCTGCTTTTGGAACTGCAAGTGTCAGCCCCTTTCTGCTCATGGAAGGGAAAGGCTCCCCAGAAAGGCTCATGGTGTGTTATTTGCCCTGAAAGTTGAGGAGCATGAATCCTTTACGTAAATCAGGTCAGCAATCATGTGCATGATTCAAAAAGAAAAAAAGGCACGGAAAGGAATCTCCCACTACCTCAATTATCTGCTTCCTAATGCCGCCATGAGGCAAAAAAGAACCGGCCATACATTACCTCCTCATCTAGTAAATATAGTGTCTGACTTGGCCTATCTGGGGCATTTTTTGCCTCAACTTATCCCTAGTCTGCATTTTTGACATGCCAGCGTGAAAGCCATGTTAAATGCAAAAGATATTCCACCTCCAAAGATGGCACATAACACCTAATGCAGAGTCAGTGAGTCAAAGGCCTGGTCGACACTTAAAAGTCATGCCAGCACAGCTATGTCAATTAGGAGTGTGATAATATCACACCCCTGACAGACATAGTTATTCTGGCAAAAGCCCTAGTGCAAGTGAACTTATACTAGCAAAAAATTCCTTTCAGTGATATAACTTATTTTGCTCAGTGCATCTCCACTAAGCGGTTTTGCCAATATAGCTAAACCAGGCCAAATTCTTCCATGGCTCTGGTGAGTTGGCCTGACTGAATTTACATGAGTGAACCTTAGAGCAGAATTTGGCCTAGTACTTCTAAGGAGATGGCTGGACATACCTGTTTATAGAAGCTTGCATGCTGTGCACTGTGTTTGCTAATGGAAAGGTCACAAAACAAATATTAGCAAAAGCAATCAAGAATGCCAAATGGAAATTCCCTCAAGGATGTGTCCTCTTACACCCCACAAATTCAGGTTGGCAACTTATGACAGGTGCAATCTGGCTCCCATATGTCTCCCCCAAAGACCATAGGAATGCATATCCGTTCTCCTTCCATCATTACAGCAAAATGTCAAAAGATTCACCTCTCAGCATGAAGACACTCAGAAACACAGAAGAAAAACACTTGGCATCAGCCCTGGAAAATACACGCTGTGCTACAGAGCCCAATGGAGAATGTAGTTTGTTAGCCACTGCTGAACACCAAGTGTTAAAGAGTCACGCCTAATGGCCCCATACTTGGCTGCAGCCTGAGGGCTGCTCTCAATTACACTGTCTGGCAATGGCCCCAAGGGGTCATTACAGAAGGCAGGCTCTGGTCAGGCTGAAAAGAGGACAGGAATAGCCTTTTTTTGCAATCCACTGGAATTTCCACTGGTGGCACCAGCTGAAAATGAAATTACCAAGGAGAGTTTTCAAAAGTTAACAAGAATTGTTTGGACTTCAAGCAGGTTTGGTTCATGTTCTGTTTGAGTTCTGGGCATAGATTTAGTTAGTTACTTCAGCTGAACTAATTGGCCTGTGCCCAGGTCTGTTATGGTCCCATCCTTCTGTGACCCATTAGATATGGGACTAGTAAGTGTGTGTGTTAATGAAGCCATACTGTATGAGTAAACTGCTTATCAACATGCATTTTTTCATCATATGAATGGCCATACTGGGTCAGACCAAGGGTTCATCTAACCCAAAATCCTGTCTTCCCACAGTGGCCATTGCCAGGTGCCCCAGGGGGAATGAGCATTACAGTGATCCATCCCTGTCGTCCCTTCCCAGCTTCTGGAAAACAGGGGCTAGGGAAACCATCCCTGCCCATTCTGGCTAATAGCCATTGATGGATCTATCCTCCATGAATTTATCTAGTTCTTTTTTGAGCCCTGTTACAGTCTTGGCCTTCACATCATCCTCTGGCAAGGTGTTCCACAAGTTGACTGAGTGTTGTTTGAAAAAAAAAACCTTCCTTTTGTTTGTTTTAAACCTACTGCCTATTAATTTCATTTGGTAGCCCCTAGTTCTTGTGTTATGAGAAGGCGTAAGTAACACTTCCTTAGTTACTTTCTCCACATCAATCATGATTTTATAGACCTCTATCATAACCCCCCTTAGTTGTCAGTTTTCCAAGCTCAGAAGTCCCAGTCTTATTAATCTTTCCTCAGATGGCAGCCATTCCATACCTCTAATCATTTTGTTGCCCTTCTCTGAACCTTTTCCATGTCCAATATATCTTTTTTTTAGATGGGGCAACCACATTTGCAAGCAGTATTCAAGATGTGGGTGTACCATGGATTTATAGATCCCTATTTATATCTGCTATCAGGGTTTAGCTATGCCTTTAAGCCTTGAATCGGAGCAGTGTGGAGTGCATTGCCTCAATGAAGAGCTGAGGGGCAGACTGGTTAAGAGGGGGAAACTGAGGCACAGGGGGCTTGCCGGCCAGATTGTGTATTTTGCAAGGTGGCCCACAGTGGGTGCGATGCAGAAGGGCACCACCCTAGATGGGTGTGTCAGGAGGGCTTTTGCTTCACTCCGTCACTGACACCAGGGGAAGTCACTGACACAAGGAGAAGCATATAAACTGCTTCACAGCTTGGGATAGTGCAGCTGACTCTCTGTGGCATGTCTGGATAGCTCTGCAAGCCAGCATGGAGAAGTGCGGGGGTAGTCTGTGGCCTGTCTTATCCTTGCCATTCTAATGGTGTTTTGGGAGGCACCACAAATATTGTTCATCTCCTAGCTATGCATAGAAGCTTAAGGAGAAGTAGGGTTTGTAAACTCCTTTTGCCCTTTCCCTCCCCTATGCAAACCTGTAGGGATAGGGCCCTATCTAACTCTAAGAAACATACTCAGTGACAACCAGCATGTGAGTAATGTACGCAAGAAGAAAATCTCTCTCCCATCTCTCATATCTGTGGTTAACCATTGTATAGTGCTGAACTGAAAGCACCAAGATCTGAAACCCTCTTTATTCACTAACCAAACAGAGCTTTATCATCATTAGCAGCAGCAACAGAGAAAATGTCTCCCAGAAGGCCCTTTCCCACCTCCAGAGAAGGGGCCACTTTTAGAAGTGGGAAGGTAGTTCAGGCTCTGGGCTACTCCCCAGTGGAACGTGGTTGAAAGTTGGTGCCTATGCAGAAGCTGATATTTATGATGTGGGCACCTCTCTGTTGGGGACTAAACAGAGACCCTAATTTATTTCACACAGATCACCGTACAGCAATTCTGCGCTCACTGCTGCTGGATATGAACCAATGGCTTTATTTTAGTAATAATGAGCTAGATTAAAAAGAAATCTTCTTTCTTAGGTATCCAGATTAATTAGTATAATTAGTGATGAGTAACAATAATTGGAAGTTCCAGTGCCATACAAACAAAAAAGTATTATGATCATTACCATTAATATTATGTTATTAAAGTATGAATAGAGGATCTAATACTAAAATGGTTTTGTTGGCACTTTAACATCACATATCCAGAAACTAAATCTATTTTTTTCTTAAAGCATGTCAAGATATTTTATTATAATGATTTAAAGCATCTTTTTTTCCCCATGTCCTAGTTTACACTGACAGAATTGGATACAAACCAGAGCTGAATCTAGCTCAGTGTGTAGTACAAGGAAAAAAACAGCAAACAATGAATATAGAGGCTATAGAGTTCAAATAGCCCTGTTCCCCACCTTATAACATCTGCATATGCTACATACAGAATTCTATCAAGAGTAGCCTTCGTTTATTGTGAATCTTGCTTTTTTAATACATATGTGGGAAGATGATGGGACTCCCATGTAATACTCACCAGCCTGGCAGTTCCATCCCTCCTGAAGACGGTGCAGTGTGGTTCCATGAACAGCCATCTGTGCTAGTCAGTGTAGAGTGGTTGGCTATGGCTCCACTCTCATGTTACTTCTGACAGGCAACTGAGACCTACAACAGTTCCAGGAGGGAGCAAAGCCTGTGTTTCCCAGCCATATTGTGTCTGCCCCTGTGCAGGGATGGAAAGAGAGGTGGGAAGAGACTCTTTACATGGCCCCAAAACAATAAAGCTGCCTTCCTTGTTACTGTGGGAACAGCAGGTTCTTTGTTGAGTGTTTTCCTATGTCCATTCCACTGAGTGTGCGTATCTCATGTGCTGATGCTGAAAAGGTTTCTCTAGCAGTACCTTTAAGGGCAGCCACGCCCTAGGCACCGACTCCATGGGTGATCCAGGCCTGGAGCACCCGTGGGGAAAAATTAATGGTGCTCTGCACCCGCTGTCAGCCAAGATCCCCACCCTGCCCTCCTCGCCCCACCTCACCTCCTCCTCCACCTCCTCCCCGGAGTGTGCCACATCCCCACTCCCTCCCAGCACTTGCTACCACCAAACAGCTGTAGGAGAGAGAGGGGAGGAGCGGGAACATAGTGCGCCCAAGGGCAAGGTGGGGAAGAGGCAGGGCCGGGGCAGGGATTTGGGGAAGGAGTCGAACAGGGGCAGGGAAGGGGCAGAGTTGGGGCGGAGACTTTGGGGAAGGGATTGGGATGAGACAGCTTGAGGATGGGAAGGTGGGTGACCGTGCAGATGCAAAAAGCCTCTGACCAGATAGCCCTTGGCACTGGTGGCAGTGGCAGGAGTCAGGCAGTGGGCAAGGAGTCGGGCAGTGGCAGGGCCAGGTTTCAAACATGTCAAACCCGTGGAAAAAATGCAGAAATAGGGCTTGGTTTTGGCTTAATTGGCTTGTGAGATGTTATTGGCTAGGTTTTGGCTTGTAGCTTGTTGTTTTTTGATCGGCTCCTGGCAAGCAGGGGCAAGGAGGGAGAGAGTCAGGGGTGCACAGAGGGCCTACCAAAGTCCCAGGCGGAACACTGGAGGGGATCTACTCACATAGAGTGTCGGGGGTCTATGGGATTGGCTTGTTTTGGCCTTGTTTTGAAATGGGATTAGCTTGATTTGGGGCTTATTGTGAAAGTTGGGGAGCCTATTTACTGCGTGACAGTTGGCAACTGTGCCAGGTTTTGTAACCTGGGTGGAAATGGATCATTGGTGGTCCGTCTTCAACTATACCTATTGACTTGCTAATTTCACACACCTTATCTATCATGCCTGTGTATTATGAGACTGCCCATCCCATCCGGGATCCAGTACATAGCTTTAAACCAGCACTCGTATTTCTGAGGAGATGCTCCCATTAAGACAGGAGTGACCCCACACATTGCTGACCCCTCCTTCTGGTCAATTCCTCTTTTGGGGTGATAGGGCAGCAAATATAGCAGTGTGTTCCTCCATAAACAGGCTTCCTCCCTCCACGCAAGGGGCCAGCAGCCTAGCCCAGCCATGCCGTAGGGAGTTATCCCCAAGAGCATCATGGTCTGGGGCTTGTGACATGGGATCTTCCCCCAACATCCCAAGCAAACCCCTCAGCACACCCTACGGTATGGGGGAGATGCACCAGGCCAGTGAGGCAGGGGGAATCCCTGACATGCAGTATGTGGGGACATGCAATACATGGGTGGAACAATGAGGGGAATACGGGGGTACCGGACAGGGGGGGGAGAGGACTGGGAAGGAAGACCAGGACCCAGGACAGATGGGGTGGGGATCAGGAAACAGTGGGGAACTAAGGGGTTGGGCATAGAACATGGAGGCAGATGGGGGAGTAGAAAAATATCAGGCAGGAAGCCGATCATTGGGCAGATGGTGCTGGAGGATAGGACATGAGAGGATAGATGGGACAGGATGCTAGAGAAGGGGACTAATAGCATGGGGGAGCTAGGACTCTGGGGACAGGACATGGTGGGGCAGGACCCTCGGGGATAGGTGGATGGGAAAGGGGAAGATGCCAAGAGACTAGGGGGCAGGTGAGATGGGAAATAAATGGGGAGCAGGACCCTGGGTGGCAGGTGAGGTAGGGTCGGGAGGTTAAGACACAGGCAGAAATGGGGGTGAGATCCAGAGGGGGCAGGGCAGATGGGTTGGGGGTAGGACACAGGGAGCAGAGAGGGGCAGGAGGTGCAAAAGCTGAGACAGGCAGAGGACAGATTTGGAAGAGTGGGTGCCATTTACCTGGTCACTGCCTCCCCTGGGGGTGGGGCACCTCATCCTCAGTTCTCATCCAGGCCAGATTGGGCTGCAGGCTCCTGTCAAGCCAGGCCCCACCAGCCACATGGTTCATGTCGAGGTCTCTAAAATGTGTGAATGTACTCAGGGCGCACACCATGTGCAACCGGCTCCTGATGCACATTAAGAGTTTGTGAATGAACGTTGCTCCTGTTTCAAAGGAGACTTGATCAAAGCGCACAAAGGCACCGCTGATGTACCTCAGGGTACCCTCGGACAGCTAGCCTGCGTTGCACACTATTTGCTGTGAACTTGATGCCCTAGGCAACTGCCTTCTTGTCTCTGCCTAGAGCAGCCTCTGTGCATAACATGCTGGAAAAGGTGCCGGGGAGCCCCTTGATTAGCTCTGCTACTGGCCAGCGGGGCTCTGACATCTGACTCGCTCACTTCTTCTTTGCCCATGTGTGTGCCAGCTAAGCCCTATCCTTCTAGAGAATGAGACATTTCTGCAGCTTGAAACATAACTGCCACTCCCTTCCTGTGCCTGTAGCCTGTGCAGGAAAGGCTATTCCTAGAACAGAGGTTTCTGGGCTGAACGCTAACCAGGCTATGAGAGCTGCACTCGGCACAGACTTGCTAAAATTCTTGTTATTAATTTGTGTTCCATTTATGCCACAATGCGCTTGGAGCTGTCCACACACTGCGGAAGACACAGTCCCTGCCCTGAACTGCTCACAATCAAACTATACATAACAGTTCCTATGGCATGCAAGGCAAGAATTTTCTTTAATTTACTTTTTTCCTCCTGTAAAATGTGCTAGGTGTTTCTGGCTATCTGGACTGCGCTTTTCAGTTTTACTCCACACTTCCCCTTTAAAACCTTGCCACCCAAGAAGAAAGCGGAAACAACTGCCACTGGGAAGATGGCTTGATGGTCCAATCCTCACTCATTGCAGTTAGAGCCTGATTCAAAGCCCAGCGAGGTCAAAGGAGTCATTCCACTGACCTTAAAAAGGGGGTGTTTCCGTTCAGAAAATCACAATAATGTGTAGAGAGGCCAAACGTTTGCATGGATCATGCTTCCTTCTTTAGAAATAATGGGCTAGATTATCTTCTGGGGTAAATCAGTTTTTAATCCTTTCAATTTGATGGAGCGACGCCATTTTTCACCAGTTAAGGATTTGTCCCTATAAACATATTTGCTACTTGTGAGACTAAGAAGAGCTCTGTATAGCTCCAAAGCTTGGCTCTCTCTTAGCAACAGAAGTTGATCCAAAAAAAAGGTATTACCTCACCCACCTCATCTTTCTTACATTTTAAACTAGTGTTTTTAGATGGTGCCCCGTGTGGCGCCTTAGGAAATACATACAATTGGCATCAGGAAGCATAGTTCCTAGACGTGGTTTAAATTGCAGGTAAACATTTTGACTTTCTTCACTAGGCCTACAGAAAATCTCCAACAGGTACACTTGATCAACACCTATTCTGAGGTGATATGAACCAACTGAAAAACATTAATTTACCATTAACATAATTGCAGGGTTTTTCCCTCCTCTCCTGAATTTGTTTAGTGCTTGGGGCCAAATCCCTTTTCACTCACACAATAACTCCTTTGTTTTAAAAAGGATGTATTGTAGTGCACAGTTGGGGAGGAGGGGAGCGCAGAGCGGGGAATGCTGTTTGAAAATTTCTGTTAACACTGATCTAAGTGCTTTCTTATCAGAGGCAACCTTGCAAACATACAAAGGCCTTCTTTAAATTCTCTTGGCCTGAAAAGAATTCAAATGTTTTACTTTTACTATCCAAGCGGGGAAGGGAGGAGTAAAGAATTTTTTCTGTTCATGTTCCTTTCAATAATTTTTTTACAAAAACCAAAACAATATGGAAAATGTCAGATTTTAAATACTCTTTGGCATGTATCACCTATTTTAAGCCATGTTTTTTCCATACTAGGGCAGGGTTCCCCCCTCCCCCCGCTTGCTGCTAGCCCGCAGCTTCTGAGCGCTTCCTCACCCAAGAGGCCACGGCTCAGCAGATCACAAACAATTTCATCTGTTTTCCTCACTCTAGCCATTATATGAACAAAACTGGCCCTGATTGCTTATCCCTGTCCTTCCGAGTCCCCCCCCCCCAGCTCCCCAAGCCCCAGCTCAAGCCATGTGACCGAAATGAAACAAACTTGCCCTTAACTTTTTTTTGAAAATTAGCCACTCTCATCCTTGCTGTGCCATGTCAAAATTAAAGAGTAAACAAAGGTCCCCCAATTCCCCTGATTGCATTAATCATTCAAATGACGTATTAGCATTCTTCAGACTCTGCTGTTGTGCTTCCAAATTAACACCTCCAGGTTCAAGGGAATAGAAATTAACTGAATTATCTGGCAGCCCCAGATGTCCTGGCGTGTTCTTCCTTCTCACTGATTTAATATGCCTGAAGAACAGTTATGATGCAGAAAAACTGCTAATGGTCAAGAAATAATTTATGACATGTGTAACAGATAGGCCCATCTTTCCCCTGCATACAAAAGCTATCAGGGGATTGGTCAAATAATGGATAGAATTTTGTTTGTTGGAAACTTTATAGTGCATGATACGTGGTGACCTATATTCACTGTTTCTTGTGTAACCCTTCTGCCCTTCAGAATTGGCAGCAACAAGGGCCAGGTTCAGTAAATAGGGGTTCCCTCTCAACAATACAATGCAAACTGGCTCGAGCCCCCACCCAGTGACCTGGGAAAATCCTAACACACCCCTGGGCGCCTCAATGAGGCAATACTTCCCCTCTTGCAAGCACAGATCGGTGTAACAGAAGATCTTTATTAACATGAGGTAAATGACATCACTAAACTGGGAAAAACACCACACCTAGGGTTCATACACCAACCCGTGAGCAAATTGCCCCTCCCCAGCAAGTTTGGGCTGTGTCCTCTCCTGTGGGTTCAGGAGTCCAGCAACCCAAACGTCACCCAAAGTCCCACAAGTCCAATAGCCCAAAGTCCCTGGAGTCCAGCAACCCCAAAAGTCACCCAAAGTCCCAAAAGTTCAACAGCCCCAAAGTCTCTGGAGTCCCTGGTGGAAAGTCACTCTGCCGAGTCTTACCTCCCAGGCTGGGTGGAAGTGGAGAGCAGAGTGGAGGGTACCTTCATGAGGTCCGAGGCCGACAGCCCAGTCTCTCCGTGGGGTGCTGGTGGCTCCGCTAGCCGCCCTGCTAGCCGACTCAGGAACTGCTCTGCTCGCTGTCTCAGGAACTGCTCAGGAACTGCTCGGCCAGCTGTCTCAGGAACGGGTCAGCCGGCACCGGGACTGCTCGGCCAGCTGTCTCAGGAACGGGTCAGCCGGCACCGGGACTGCTCGGCCAGCTGTCTCAGGAACGGGTCAGCCGGCACCGGGGCTGCTCGGCCAGCTGTCTCAGGAACGGGTCAGCCGGCACCGGGGCTGCTCGGCCAGCTGTCTCAGGAACGGGTCAGCCGGCACCAGGACTGCTCGGCCAGCTGTCTCAGGAACGGGTCAGCTGGCACAGGAACCGCTCTGCTTAGGGCCCCCCACTTAAGATAAAGCTCAGTGATTTCCAGCTCTTAAGTGATTTCAGCTCTTGAGTGATTTCAGCTCATAGCAGGGGGCCTTAGTGCAGAGGCACCACCAGACCCAAAACAACTTCAGCTCCGTGGGCTGAAGTTAGACTCCTAAAGGAAGCAAAAGTCAGCTCTGACATTCCACAGGGGAGAGAGAGGCCAGGTGCAATAGGCCTGTGCGGCCCTCAGACAAGGCCCTGACCACAAGGTCTTGAGCCTGTCTACAGCCTCTCTCAATTCAGTGAGTTTTGGAACCCCTGTCCCTTGTTTACCGAGTGCTACCTAGCTGAAGGCGAGTCCCTCCAGCATGCCAAAGGCCAAATCAATGTCCCAACCCCTCATTCACATAAACATGTTAATCAGCACTCTATCATTCTTGCCCCAATACTACAGAAACTGGGGGTCCCACAGTAGCCAAAGTGATCATTTTGGCTGTTAGAGGGCAGGCCAGGTGCGGTGGGTGTGTCTAAGCAAATCAGGTGTTATTTTCCAAAAGCTACTGCAATTTCTGCAACTCACCACTGGATGTCACCCATACTGACAGTGCAAAGTCATTGCAATTCCTGCAATTCCCTGACACTGCTTACATCCTCCCCCCAGTCAAAATTTGTCGTCCCGACAAACCCCACTCCCTATCATACCGACTCATTGGTTTCCTCCAAAGGGCCTCAGAAAGCCCACTTTAGCTTCCACAAGCCTGTGTGCTAAGTGTATGGGCTCCTCACTAACCACCCCGGGTGCATCATAGGTTAGCCGTTGTACGGGTCTTATTACCCTGTCCCTTCTATTGAGAGTCTCTGTTGCAGGAGTGGGGGGAACATCTTCTTGAGTGACGGATGGGGAGGTTTCCTTTGAGGATCCCTCGGCTACTGGCCCAGGCCTCTGCATCTCTGGTTCCGGTAGTGGAAAGTCTATTGTGCCTAGGGCCCCCTCCCCCTCGATGTCTCCATTGTCCAGTAAACTGTGTGCGTCATCACAGGGGGGTCCCACCAGCGGCTCAGGGGTGCCTGTAACTGGCCGAAATACCTCCGCCACAGGGTTTAGGGCTGAGGAGGGAGAGCTCTCTATCAGCTCAGCTGATGGAGACTGAAGTCTTGTTTCCATTCTGGGATACGCCCTGGTCGTGTCTTCCTCCTCGGCCTCACTCTCCGACATGCTGGCTAGGGGTAGGTTATCTTCAGAATGCCCGCAGGCCCTGTTGGATGGCGGCTTTGGCCTAGCACTTCTATTCTGCCCGGCTGCTCTGTCCTGGCCCATCTCATAAGGGGTGCCTACCAATTCCCCCACAGGGAGCAATAGGTTTCTATGCACTGTCTTTATTTGCCCTGGACCCTCTTCAGGTTTGATCTTGTAGACCGGCAGATCTCCCAGTTTTTCCATCACTAGGTAGGGTATTGCCTTCCATCTGTCAGCTATCTTGTGTTTGCCAGCAATACCCAGATTTCGCAGCAGGACTCTGTCCCCTGACTGGAGCTCCTGTAAACGTACCCTCGCATCATATCGATGTTTGTTGCGGTCTGCATTCTTCCTAGCGGCAGATGTAGCTAGGCGATAAGCATCCTGCAGCTTTTCTCTTAGCCGGGATACATATTGCTGATGGGTTTCATAGCTATCTCCATCCTCTGATACACCAAAGCACAGGTCTATGGGTAATCTGGGTTCTCGCCCAAACATCAAGAGATATGGGGTGACTCCCGTAGCATCATTCCTGGTGGCGTTGTAGGCATGCACCAGAAATGCCACATGCTGGCTCCAGTTTGCCTTCTGCTCTGGTCGCAAAGTCCCCAGCATATCTAACAGGGTTCGGTTGAACCTCTCTGGCTGGGGATCACCCTGCGGATGGTAAGGTGTTGTCCTAGACTTTTTAATTCCCGCTATTTTCAGTACCTCCTTCAGAAGGTGACTCTCAAAGTCTCGCCCCTGATCTGAGTGTATCCGGGCCGGGAATCCATAGACTGAGAAATATTTCTCCCACAGTACTCGAGCGACAGTGGTGGCTCTCTGATCTCGGGTGGGATATGCCTGTGCATACCGTGTAAAATGGTCAGTCACTACTAGGATGTTTCCGACATTCTTCCTGTCTACTTCGAGAGACAAGAAATCAATGCATACCAGTTCTAATGGTTTGCTGCTGGTGATGTTCTTGAGATATGCAGCCCTTGTGGGCAGAGTTTTCCTTTGGACACATCGAGCGCATGTCTCACATTTCCTGCGAACATCTTCAGCCATCCGGGGCCAATAGAACCTGCTACGAATAAGTTCCAGGGTCCTCTCCATCCCTAAATGTCCAAAGTCATCATGCAGTGCCCTCATGGTCAGGGCTCGGTACTCTTTTGGCAACACTAGCTGTGCTCGCTGTTTCTGTAAAGGGTCCATAGTCACTCGGTGTAGTACTCCTTGAATCAGTTTTAGTTTGGTCCACTCTCTCAACAGTAGTTTACACTCCAGGGTAGGTGTGACCACTGCAGCCGGGCTTCGCCCCTCCCTTTTGGCAAGTAGTGTATCACGAATGTCAGTATCTTGCAGCTGGGCTTCTTGCCAGTCAGCCACATTGAGCATGGGCAAGGGAGTTTGGTTCAATGCAGTATAGTTCACTGCAGCGGAGGGCACGCATTCCGGGGGCAGGCCCAACGCTTCTGCAACACATCCATGACAGCTCTCATGGGTCTCTGGCCCTCGGCGACTCACACTGCAAATAGCTCTCACTCCATCCGTGGGTATCACAGCAACTTCTGGTGCCTGCGGACGCCTGGACAATGCGTCTGCATCTACATTGCTTCTCCCTGAGCGGTATTGAATGCTGAACTCATAGCTAGCCAAGGCGGCCACCCATCTCTGCCCTGTAGCATCTAGCTTAGCACTTGTCAACACATAAGTCAATGGGTTGTTGTCTGTCCACACCTGGAACTGAGCACCATACAGATAGTCTCGAAATTTCTCGGTGATGGCCCATTTCAAGGCCAAGAACTCCAGCTTGTGGATGGGATAGCGAGTTTCACTGTCAGACAGTCCTCGGCTGGCAAAGGCTACAGGTTTACGTTTACCTTCCACTTCCTGGTACAGTACTGCTCCCAGACCCTCCAAACTGGCATCAGTATGCAGGATAAACGGTTTGCTGGGGTCAGCAAAGACCAAGACTGGAGCATGCGTTAGGCAAGCAATGATTTCTTGAAATGCCCTCTCACATCTCTCATCCCACCGGGGCCCAAACGGTGCAAATGGGCCATAGTGTCTCTGCACAGGAGGCTTTGTGGGCTTCCCCTTGTTCTTGGTTTTAGATTTGTTTTTTCCGGACTGGTATCCCCGGGTAAGATCGTTCAGAGGCTTTACAATCGTAGCATAGTTCTTAACAAATCTGCGGTAGTAGCCACTAAATCCAAGGAAGGTCTTGAGTTCTCTGTAGTTACTTGGATGAGGCCAGGTAGTGAGTGCTTCTATTTTATCGGGATCAGTGCTCACGCCCTCTTGGGACACGATGTGCCCCACATACTTCACTGAGGTTCGGCAGAACTGGCATTTGTCTATTGAGAGCTTCAAACCATAGTCCTCCAACCTATCGAGCACTTTAAGTAATCTTTCTTCATGCTCCTCCAATGTTCTTCCAAACACAATCAGGTCATCCAAATAAACCAAAACTTGTAGTAAATTCATGTCTCCCACTACTTTCTCCATAAGACGTTGAAATGTGGCAGGCGCCCCTGAAATCCCCTGGGGCATGCGTTCAAACTGATAAAACCCTAATGGGCAGATGAAGGCGGTCTTCTCCTTATCTTCCTCTCCCAGGGGGATCTGGTAGTATCCACTCCGGAGATCCAACACAGAGAACCACTGGCTTCCCAGCAAACAATCCAGGGCATCTTGGACTCTAGGCATAGTGTACTGGTCAACCACAGTACGGCTGTTTAGGGTGCGGTAGTCAATGCACATCCGGACTTTTCCATTCTTTTTACGGGCTATCACAATGGGTGAGGCATATGGGCTGCGGGACTCTGTAATGATGCCATTTGCAGCTAGCTCTTGAAGATGATGTCGCACATCTTCCATCTCCGAGAGGGCAATCCTCCTCGATCTCTCCCTAAAGGGTCGAGAGTCATGTAGCCTGATGTGGTGCTCTACTCCTTTGGCACGTCCCACATCCCACTCATGCAGTGAGAACACTTTGGATCTTTCACAAAGTTTCTTCCTCAAACGATCTTTCCACTCCTCGGACAATGGTGAATCTCCAAAGTCAAACTTTTCGGGGTCTATTGCCAGACTCTGAGTTTCACATCGGGGTGTCACAATCGACTCAGGCTCAAAGAGGTCTGCTATCTTTTGTCCTTGCTTCACAACAACATTACGACTTGTTTCATTAGCAATCAGTATAGTCACCTCTTCCTGGGCTTCAGCAGGTAGGGTTATGACTCCACTGAGAACCAGCACTCCTTCAGGGAGGCCTCCTTCAGCTGGCTGCTCTACCACCGCTAGTGCTCCCTTGCTGCCTTTTAGGCAGGTACTCATGACAAGCACCTCCTTTTCAGTCATTGCAGGCACCACTAAAGGGCCTGGGCCCGTATACTTCAATGCTCCCAGGGGCAAATCAGGCATCACTTTTCTGGTGTCCTCAATTTTCCTGTAGGCTGCGGCACAATGCGTGTGTATCATCAAGGTGTTCAGGTATTGGTCCCCCGCCCGCTGTCTGCAGTAATCTGCAAGCACCTTAAAGAGACTGGAGTTGGTCCCTATTAGCACTGATACATCCGAGACCCCTTTAGGGTCAGGGCATATTAGAGCAGCAGTGTCCACCTCCTGCCTCACCCCAGCAATCTCTTCTGGGAACTCCAGGTGTATTATGACATACCCCCGGTAGGGGTATTCATCCATGCTGAGGCCACACAGGCCAACCCCTGTCAGGGGCCATATAGGCAGATGCCTAAGCATCTGCTGGTAGAAAGATTGGAATATGATAGTCACTTGGGATCCTGTGTCAAGCACTGCTCTACATTCGGTCCCTTCGATTTTCACAGTGACCTCCGCTCGAGGTCCTATTAATCCTGGTGGGATCCGGGCCGCATGGTTCTTTCCAGGGGAGCCTCCACACCCTCTTGGCCTGGGCGGCTCCCTTCCCAGGCCCTGGGGCCGTTTCCCGACCTTCCCCAGGTGGTCCTCAGCTTTTGATATACTAGCGTGGGATTCTCCGCGTTCGGACACCTCGCAGCCATGTGCCCATCCTGGCCACACCGATAGCAGAAGGATTGTCCCTTCCCTTGTCGCCTGGGTGGGACAGAGGTTCTAAATGTAGTCTGCTGGACCATGTTAGAGGGTGGTTCCCTGTACCTTGAAATCTTTTCTGAATCAAAGGTATTCTCTAGTTCAGCCACTCTCTCTGTCAGGACCTGCACCCGTTGGGTAAGTTCCTCTTGTGGACTCACCATCAGTGCCTTGGGTGTTCGTATGGATGTGTTTCCAGTCACCTGGTGTGGCTGAACTTCCCAAACCTCGCCAGCTGCCTGCCTCTCTTCTTCCTCTCGGACCTCTTTTATCAGCTGAGAGTAACTCGGTGGATTGTCTTGCCGTTCCCTTAATCGAAGGTGGAGGAGGATTGGGTTCTGGTATTGAATTCCTCTCACAATCTGCGCCAATCTAGTCCTGTCCATTTGCTCGACTGCTATGGCTCCCCTCATGATGGCTCTCTGTAATAATTTCTCCAACCTTTGGGTATAGGCGGAGACTTTCTCTCCCTTTTGCTGCTTGGCATTGAGGAACTTGCAATAAACATCCTCTGAGCTCTCAGTTCTCCCAAAGGCGTGATCAAGGGCCTCTAGGCAGTCCTTTACCTTGACCCCGTGGTCACGGAGCTTCAGGGTGCGAATCACATCTAAGGCCGGCCCCCTGAGGCACTCTACCAGTCGCCTTCTCTTTTCAGCTTCAGGCACCGCCCACTCTTGCAGCATTTCAGTGGTATGTTCCAGCCAGGGTTCAAATGCTTCCTCCCCAGGTATTGGGGTGGGACCCCCAGAAAACAACCTCAGTTTACGATAGGGGCTTGACTCAGGGTGGAGTGGCACAACCTTCTCTAATGCTTTCCCTAAAGTCTTCGCCCAGTCATCAGGTGAAGGATAAGTCTCCCGGCGTGGAACTCCTGGGTCAAGACCCAACAGACCTGGCATGTCAGCCAAAGTCTTTCCCTCTTTCCCCAAGAAGGCTGACATTTTCTTTAAAAACTCTACATCTGGTGCAGGGGCTGGTGAGGACTGGCTCCCAGGGGTTATTACCTTCCACTCACCCCCGGCCACTGCTATTGTACCTGGAACCCGTAAAGGGTCCACCGCCGAGGGCAGTTCACACAGTACAGCAAAAGCCCCCTCCTCCCTCACAAACAAGCGCCCACGCATTTTGCACTTATGGAGGTACTCAGTGGATGTCCTTAGGACAGGTTCTATTGAGCCCTCATCAAATTCCTCTGTCACCCCTGTCACCAGGAGACAATTCCTAGGGTTAATATTCATCCCTTTGCACCAATCCTCTAGCAAGTGTAGAGACATTATTCAACCGGTAATCCTTTCCAAATGTAACAGATCAAATAACAAGAACTAGATTGTGGGTTTTCCCAATTTAATGGATCACTCAAAATGGGCTTGCAAGGGGGTACTGACCCAGTAATCCCGGACGAGCCCCCAAAATGTAACCCTTCTGCCCTTCAGAATTGGCAGCAACAAGGGCCAGGTTCAGTAAATAGGGGTTCCCTCTCAACAATACAATGCAAACTGGCTCGAGCCCCCACCCAGTGACCTGGGAAAATCCTAACACACCCCTGGGCGCCTCAATGAGGCAATACTTCCCCTCTTGCAAGCACAGATCGGTGTAACAGAAGATCTTTATTAACATGAGGTAAATGACATCACTAAACTGGGAAAAACACCACACCTAGGGTTCATACACCAACCCGTGAGCAAATTGCCCCTCCCCAGCAAGTTTGGGCTGTGTCCTCTCCTGTGGGTTCAGGAGTCCAGCAACCCAAACGTCACCCAAAGTCCCACAAGTCCAATAGCCCAAAGTCCCTGGAGTCCAGCAACCCCAAAAGTCACCCAAAGTCCCAAAAGTTCAACAGCCCCAAAGTCTCTGGAGTCCCTGGTGGAAAGTCACTCTGCCGAGTCTTACCTCCCAGGCTGGGTGGAAGTGGAGAGCAGAGTGGAGGGTACCTTCATGAGGTCCGAGGCCGACAGCCCAGTCTCTCCGTGGGGTGCTGGTGGCTCCGCTAGCCGCCCTGCTAGCCGACTCAGGAACTGCTCTGCTCGCTGTCTCAGGAACTGCTCAGGAACTGCTCGGCCAGCTGTCTCAGGAACGGGTCAGCCGGCACCGGGACTGCTCGGCCAGCTGTCTCAGGAACGGGTCAGCCGGCACCGGGACTGCTCGGCCAGCTGTCTCAGGAACGGGTCAGCCGGCACCGGGGCTGCTCGGCCAGCTGTCTCAGGAACGGGTCAGCCGGCACCGGGGCTGCTCGGCCAGCTGTCTCAGGAACGGGTCAGCCGGCACCGGGACTGCTCGGCCAGCTGTCTCAGGAACGGGTCAGCTGGCACAGGAACCGCTCTGCTTAGGGCCCCCCACTTAAGATAAAGCTCAGTGATTTCCAGCTCTTAAGTGATTTCAGCTCTTGAGTGATTTCAGCTCATAGCAGGGGGCCTTAGTGCAGAGGCACCACCAGACCCAAAACAACTTCAGCTCCGTGGGCTGAAGTTAGACTCCTAAAGGAAGCAAAAGTCAGCTCTGACATTCCACAGGGGAGAGAGAGGCCAGGTGCAATAGGCCTGTGCGGCCCTCAGACAAGGCCCTGACCACAAGGTCTTGAGCCTGTCTACAGCCTCTCTCAATTCAGTGAGTTTTGGAACCCCTGTCCCTTGTTTACCGAGTGCTACCTAGCTGAAGGCGAGTCCCTCCAGCATGCCAAAGGCCAAATCAATGTCCCAACCCCTCATTCACATAAACATGTTAATCAGCACTCTATCATTCTTGCCCCAATACTACAGAAACTGGGGGTCCCACAGTAGCCAAAGTGA
>JAVMKO010000003.1:153679459-153854459 GCA_032164245.1 Sternotherus odoratus
CTTTTGCCCTTTGGGCTGAATCATTCAGTCCTTCTTCTGAGCCCACAGGTAAGACATTATGGAAGGTTTACACAGAACCCATTCTGGGGGAGATTTTCCAAGGCACAAATGGGAGTTAGGTACTCAGCTCCCATATAAATCTAGCCCCTTGTCAATTCAGAGTCACTAACAGAGAGAGAAATATTTTCCCAGTTTTGTTCATTTTGTGCACTTAGATTCAGCTTAAAAATGAGCAAACTTTAAAGTAAGTGCCACATGTCCTAGGTAGCCAGTCCTCACTAATCCAGTTGGAAATAAAATTGTTAAAGAACAATAAAGTTGTAAGCAAAAGTTCATTTCCTAGGCATACGCCATAACAACATTCTAATTTGAATGTATGGTCCATTATTCCTTGAGACACCAAGCAGCTAACTTGGTCAGCATTCAAATCTTTACATTATTGCTGCTTCCAAATTCATTCCCTTTAATTGGCAATAGTGATAATATGAAATAGTATGGTAAAATATAATATAAAAATCAATGTTTACAAATATACACATTAAAAGATCATGATATGCAAAAGTTAAGCTTCGAATAGCAGCAAACGATAAATAAAAATAGAATTATAAAACATTTAGATGAACATGCTATGATAGGGACAAACCAGTATGGCTTTTGTAAAGAAAAATCATGCGTCTCTGATCTACTAGAATTCTCTGAGCATAGCAAAATAGTGAATGAAGAAGATCCATTTAATATAATTTATTTGGACTTTTCTACAATTTTTAACAAAATCAAGAAGCTATTGAGAAAACAAAGTAGTCATGGGGTGAGAGGTGAAGTGTTGTCATGAATTACAAATTTAGCTGAGATGAAGAATACAAAGAGTAGGAATAAATGGCCAACTATCAACCTGGCAAAAAGTTAGCAGTGTTATGCCACAAGAAAAAGAAGACCGAAGTGGCAAAATCTGCAGAAGATGCAACATTGTTTAGGTTAATCAAGCGTGGAAAAGACTGCGAGGAAATTAAGAGGAACCTAAAAACAAAGCTAGGAAAATGGGCAGGATGATGGCAGATAAAACACATTGTTGATAAATAAAAGATCATCATACACTGGAAGAAATAATCTGAACTGTTGATTCAAGTTGCTGGGTTCTAGATTGATTATAACCACACAGGGGGACAGACCTAGGTGTCATTGTGAACAGCTCAGTGTAACCTCTTCTAAATGTGGAACGGTGATGGAAAAAAACCCCAATAGTGTGGTCTTACTTAGAACACTGCATACAATTCCAGTTGCCCTATCTGAAAAAGATACAGAAGAGATACAGCAAAAATAGAAAGCGATCTAAGATGGGCATTGACAATGATTAGAGGCACAAAATGTTTTCTGTATGAGAAGAAACTGAAAAGATTGGGCCTGTTCAGTTTACAGAGGTGACAAAAGGGACCAGATATGATGGAGTTAAATAAAATACTAAATACTATACAAAAGGTAAATCAGGTGTGTCGACGTAAGATACGTCACGTTCTTCACAGAGCTGGAGTAGCGTAACTTAGGTCGACCTACCCCAATAGTGAAGACAAGTCCAGAGTGTCAAAACTGGGCCCCAGGTGCAAACAGTGAAGTGCTGTAAGCTATCTTTATAGGGGGAAATTGCTGTCTGCATCTCCCGCCCATCCTGAAAATATACACATTCATAATAAACCCCCGTCATTCTAACAACCGTTTTGTACACATGATCCAGCTGAAGCCCTGCAGGCTTCCCCTCTGTAGACTGGGAGGTTTTGTGGGTGATAGGATTCCTTAAAGTATTAAAAGAATGAAGGAGCTCTGAATCATAAAACAAACTGTTGATTCCAAGAGCCAGATTGTTCTAGATATAAAGTTTTGTGTTTTGAATTTCTCCCGTATTATACTACAAAGAGAAAAAAAATACTATATTATATTCTCATCAGACAGCAAAAGAAACATAATTTTCTGTCTTAGAATCCTAAATAGCCTGGTAAATAATCCCATTTTATTTCAAAGAAGCTGCCTGTACATTGGCCATAGGTTAGAGATGTACAGGAATTTCCTACTATGAGACAAAGAGCTAAATTTCAAATGTGTTTGGGTTCCTAAAGATGCAGATAGACGCATTGTGGAATTATTGAAAGCACCTAAGCAGATAAAGCAGCAGACTCCCATTGAAATCAACCAGATGCCTATCTCCATCTTTAACACCGCAATACCACTGAAAATCTGGCTCAAAGTCTTCCATCAGACACTCACATGTAAGTTCCATTCAACCCACAGGCATATCTGAGGGCAAACGTTGGGTCTAAGTGAGTACTGGAAAACAAGACTGCCTGCTCCTTCCTGAGTCATTGACAAGTCAGCCATTCAGTAGCTGTATTTTAAATATACAATCAGCTTGATAAAAAATGTCTGAATGTTAGAGATCAGGATGCCAAAAAGGGAGGGGGATGAAGTGGTGTCCTTTTACCTGCTGGGTATTGTACTTTTAAGGATCCTGCCCATCTGAACTGAGCCTGGTTAGCTGAGACTTTTTCAGTTTAAGCCTCAATTATTTTTTGTGTTTGTCACTCTCAGTGCAGAAAAAAAAAAACAGAAGGAAAAAATGACGTGAAAATGAAAACTGAATAAAGCAAGGTTTTAGAAAATATCCAGAGGCACCAGAAAGAACACTGAATAACTGTCTGACTAAAATCAAAGTGCTTGTAATCACCTAGCACAATGGGCTCTTGGTCTAGGATGAGGGCCTGGAGGCACTACAGTAATACAAAATAATAAGAATAGCTGCTCTGATTGGTCCTTTCCCATGTTCATACAAAAAAGAGAACGTCCTTGCACAACTCGACTGTCCAAGGGCAGGTCGCAGCCTAGTCCTCAAGTGGCCCAATTTTCAAAAAAGCGTCAGCCTAAACTGCACACAGAAATCACATAAACTGTGCCGGGAAACAGGCGCACATTGCCATTTTGTGTACTGTGTCCCCTTGAAATGCAATTTTACCCAGACTGAAGTCAATGGGAGCTTCCAGGAAATAACTTTTTTAAATCAAGCAATTTACTTAGGTGCTAACGTGCACTTCGGAGCCTAACTTTTGGCAGTCTTTTTTTTTTTTAAACCGTGCCCTACATTCCTTTCTTTCTTTCTTTCTTTCTTTCTTTCTTTCTTTCTTTCTTTCTTTCTTTCTTTCTTTCTTTCTTTCTTTCAACAAAATTTATATTTCATGTATAAAGTGGGCATCGCTGTTAGGCAGAGGATAGCCCTGTAAGTGGCTTAGATCTTTTTGCTATATAATTAGAGCTGGGCAAGAAAAAAGTTTTTTTTAATCTCGCAGGGTGTTTTGAGAATTCAAAATTACTTCCCATCTCAACAAGTGAAAGGACAACAAGTGAAAAACTCAGAAATAATTTGCAAACTAAAACCCCAATTTTCTTTCTGCTTGACTGAAACATTTTGTTTCAATAATTTCAAAACATTTTGCTTTGACTGCCTTGTTTTCTTTTTAAAAACTTTTTTCAATCTGATTAACTTAACATTTGAGGTCATTGGGAAATGGAAAATGCAGTTTTCCCTTAAAAAAATGTCAGCATATTTTGATAATTTCAACATTTTTTCCAACATTTTTTGAGTTGCAAAATTCATTCAACCCAATTTTGTTTTGCAATAGTTTGTGTTTCAACTAAAACAATTTATTGAAAAATTTCCCACCAGTCTGATATATATAAAAAGGTGGAAAGTATTTTAACTGTGGTTTATATTATATATATATATATCAAAACAGAACAAAAAACCGCTCAAGCTGGAGGAAGAAAACTAAGATCCTTTAAGTGGTCTCTTTTTTCCCTTATGGTATTTAGAAGTTAAAAATTTAACACTGAAATGTTCCCATAAGAATTCTTCTCAGGAACTAGAGTGGCATTATGTATAGTGAAGGCATTCTAGTTAGAATAGACAGCTATGTTCTCAACATATAGTTAACCATTTTATCCAGTTTCCACTTTAAAAAGGGAGAGGCGCACTTAAACCAAAGATGACAATTAAGTGTAGAACTGACAGTAGGGATCATGTGTTATAAGTCTAATATAACATATTTGGCTGGATTTTATGACTGTCTTTCTTTTTGCTGAATAAATGTATGTATGTATACCATCAATTATTTGTCTAGCACGACCATCTTTCATAGTGTGATTCCCTATCCTCCCTATTAAACACACATAAAAGCCTTTATTTGGGGTAGTTCTGCAATTCTTTTCAACTGCCTGAAAAATGTATTGACACTGTATATATCAATATTTTTGTCCTTTGCGGACTGGACTACTTATGCCTTCGTCTTTACATTTAGACTTCACATTCGAGTTCGCAGCCAAATTCAGTGGCTCTCTGGGGCATTTACACTATATTTGATAAGGGAGAGTGGTCACATTTGCAAATGACTGGTATGCAGTTATGTAATCTGCCAAGAATGTTAGTGCAGAACAGTTGTTTCTTGTATTGCTTTCAGATATGAACATAACTGACTCAGGGTTTTTTTAGATGATTAAATAAATACTTTCATCCGTGTCACTAAAAATTTCACCCAGCTCTTATATCTAGCATAGTGTACATCTACACTAGACCCTCTGTGTTTGTGTGTCCCCACATGCATTTCTAAAGAGCAATCCCACAAATCTCAAACAAAAAACAATCTCCGCATAACTTTGTGCAAGTAGAACCTCCAGGTTTACACTAGTTTCGGAATTTAGGACGATGAAATAACTTCTACTGCACTTTTACAAGGAAAGCATAAGATTAGCCATATTTGACAGAATCCCTGGTTCTAAACTGAACGTTTTGGCAAAAAAAAGATCAGCTATTAAGTTTCATTCTAAAGTTTAAAAAAATAAAATGAAGGAGCCTTTTTAGGTGTGACATGGTTAACTCTTTGTGATTAACCTGCCCCCAACCTCAAAGAAATATGGTTTTAATTTCATTTTTATGGGATAAGGAGCATTATTTATTGGTTGTCTTCAGGAAGATTGTAGGCAAGCACACCAGGAATGACTGAAAGTATGCAAAAAGTTTTCTATTTGCAGTTGATTTTGATGAATAGGAGCTCAGTCTGAATCCCAACTGGCATTTCAGTCTGACATCAGATGGTGTTTCAGGGTAAAGAGAAGAAACTGGGGGTAATGAAAGACACACAAAAAAGGAGAAAGATACAGGAAAATACAGAAGGTTGTATGACTGGAGGAAAGATTAAGGAAGCAAACTGTTAGATGTTCCACAGGTACAATGTAATTAGATGTCGCCAAAACTGTTTACGCACGGACAGACAGAGATATTGAGCCAAATTTAGTCATGGCATGAGAGGTTTCAACTATAATTGGTTGGGAATATTTTGGCTAAACATTTTCATCAATGTTCATTCATCAAAGGTGAAATTTTGTATAGGATAGAGTTGGTGTTGACATATTTCTCAACAAAATATTTGGAAAAAAGTTTCTGAATTCTCAAAATGTCCTCTTTCAACATGTTCACAAAGAAAAATTCTAGTTTTCCAGTTCGATATGACTTTTTATTTCAAAATTTAATCTACTTAAAGTAAAAGAAATTTTAAAAGACAACATTAAATTAAAACCACCATTTTCATTTTATTTTACTTTTTGGATAATCCTTTCACAAAAATCTTGAGATTTTGACTTTTGTCCTGATTTGGGATGGGAAAAAAATTCAAAATCTTATCAAATTGTGTGGAACAGGAAAACAGTTCCCCTCCCCCCCGCCCAGACCGCTTGCCACCCCTTTTAAGCTTTTATCTTTCAGATTTATCATGTGTTCCATAAGACTGAGTCATTGGACCAAATTCTGGAGTCCTTAATATAGGAAAAATTCTCGTTGTCATTTAAAAGGAATTTAAGTACTGCAAACGTTGACCCCCTGCAATTAAAGCAATTTAATGTATGTGATTTGTGAGGCACTGATGAAGCAGTGGCTAAAGGAATCTTTCAAGTTAAGTTTGCACCTTACTCAAGAATATCCTCTACACACACATCTGAGAATGGAGAATTGGTGAAAGATTTTCACGTTTATAGTACTGTAATCAGAGCCATCTCTTGGATATGGCAAATCGGGGTGAACACTCCGGGCCCTACGCTGTGCGGGACTCCGTGGGACAGTGCGATTGGCCGGTTCCATCAGTTCCAGAAGTGATGGGTTGGTCCCAGAAGTGACAAATTCGTCACTTCCACCCTGGGCCCTGCACCCTCTTAGGGATGCACAGCCCTGGCTGTATTTTTACCTTTTAATCTCTCCTCTGAAGGCTCTATTTACAGAGATATAAAAATGTTGACCTACATTTTCAAAGGTGGCCTCTGAGTTTGGTTGCCTCACCTTTTGAGTGCCTAGCATGAGACACTGTCTGTGCCTCTAGCTGGCCACCCAAATATATCCAAAATTAAAGGCTACTTTTGAAAATGTTGGCCTCAGTTATTGATCAGATAATCAGCCAACAATTTAGGTTTGATCTTGAAAGTTGCTGAAGACTCTGGCCCTGATCCAGGGAAACACTTAGCCATGTCCTTAGCTTCTAGCACATGAGTATCCCCACAGAGCTCAGTGAACTGAATGAGCTATGGAGACTCATCATAGAGGCAATTCTGCTACATGAAATCATAGACATATTGCTGGGTTGGACTATGGCCTGATTTTCAGAACTGCTGAGCATCCACAACTCCAGTTGAAATCAGTGGCAGCCATGAGTGCTCAGCACCTCTGAACACTAGGCCCACTGGTATTAATGGTTAATATTTTGAAAGCATTTTAAACACATGCAAAGCCTTATATACACATTTGCTATTATCCATCATCATCATTATTATTACTCGGGAGTTTGGTCTCCAGAGCTGTGAATCCAGCCCCTTTCACAAGTGCTACATCATTAATTTAAGAAAGAAATACTTGTTGTAATAGAGAAACATAATTGGGACCAAAGGATACATTCCAAAGACTAAAAAATATACTTAAATTAACATTGGGGAGTGAAAGTGAGAACATTCTCAAACTTCTTTTTCAATGCTTCCTTATAAATAGATGTCTATATTTGTAACATGGCTAAGCAGAACCACATAAGTGTTTTTTGCACCTCTTGAGGAGGAAGATAAGAGCTGAATCCGCCAGATGTGTTGCAGGAAACCTCAATTTATTACTTAAGTAAATCTTGCACAAACTAACCACCACGGCACCTCAGATTTGTCAAAGGGAAAGTGTGTCAATGTTTTTTTATTGTCAAATTTTTACAAATGAGATTCCAGGTCACTATTTAGCTATTTCCTAGCTATAAGAGACCTCACACATAATACTAGATAGAAATAGGTGAAGTGATCATTGTCAGTTTTTTATATTTGTGGAAAATTGTCACTTCACAAACAAGCCTGCGAAAAGCAGCCTTCTTTTTTTTTGCAGGTGCAATAACTGTGCCCACAAATGCTGTCTTTTAACCTCTAAGGTCCTAATTATATTTTGCGGATCAGCTGTTAGGATGTCAAAATGGTAGCATTTGCATTCACAGCATTTTATACTCAGATTGCTTGGTACAAGAAGTGTGTGCAAAGGCACTATCACCAACCCCCCAGTTCTGGGATCTGTTTGGCTCCCGGCACAATTTAGAGCAGTTTTGTGGCTGTTCTAACTTGCACCACCCGGCAACTTCCCCCAGTGGGCAATTTTGGCAGCTGGGGATCACCACAGCAAAATTCCAGCCAGATCTCCTTCCCTCAGTCATAGTCTTGACATTTCTTCTATTCCAAGATCTCCTATGCTGAATTTTCAGAAGCAAGGGGTTCCCTGGAATTATTAATTAATTATTATTTATTATTATTATCATCATCATCACAACACCTAGGATTCTCAGTCACGGACCAGGACCTCACTGTGACTTGCCTATGACTACATAACCAATTACTGGCAAAGACAGAAGTGGAACTCAGGATCTCCCAATTCAGTGCTTAGCCCTGCGTACCACACTACTGTTCAACCCTCTCTTCAGAGAAAAGTTGTTTCATTAGCAAATTTACAGTTATGTTATATCACACCTATTCTGGCCCAACACCCTTATATTATCAAAGAATTACAGGCTCGAACCTGCAAGGGGATGAGCTTCCTCACCTCCCATTGAAGTCAGTGAGCGTTCAGAATCTTTCAGAATTGGGCACCGGGTTTTTTTCTGTTTGTACAGCACGTAACACTGGGATACTCGTCCAGAACTATGAATATAGACCCTACAGTAAACAAACAAACAAACAAATAACTAAATAATAGGTCAGTTAGGAAAGAAGAGGGCTCCCAGTTACTCTTGGCAGATGGGAAAGGAAAACACCCAAAAACAGAGTCTTAAAGCTAACATAAGGTCCTCAGTGTAAATGTTATGTTTCCAAGGTCAAAGCACAAAAAGTTCACTTTTATATTGTTTTCAAAATACATATATATTACACTCTTGGTTCTCCCTGGTGATTTCACAGTCTCAACGTGATGCACTGCCAAAGAGTGGTTAGCAATGTCATAAATAAAAAAATTGTGAAATCAAAAGGTCACTTGTGTAACTGTCACGGAAAGCCGTGGTAAAATGATTTACAGATGCAGGAAATATATTTCAGCAGCAAGGAATTCCTTTGGCCGTTAATAGAATTAATTCAACACAGCACATCACAGTTGTAAGAGTGCGCATCAAGTCAAAGAAAAACAACACAACTCTTTAGGAAGACAGACTCCAGGCCAGCCAAGCAATGTGATGAGTGCGTATTTACCTGCTAACCAAAACACTTCACTTCAGGAATGGACGCTAGATCCAAGCCCCCAGTGCAACAGACTCCAAACACGTTACCCAGCCAATATAATCCTGTGGGAAGGCTGATGGCTGCGCTGTCTGCAGAGCACCCCTTGCAGGCTGATCCATAAAACGGCAGTCGTGAAATGAGAAGGGGCACCGTAAACCTCCATCCCCCTCTTGGCAGCAAGCCAAAACATTCTCTAATGGCATCCTCTGAGAAGGGTTCCATTTCGGAGATAATCCAGGTGTTAAATAATTAAGAAGCATAAATACTGAAAAACAGCAGAAAAAAAATTAGAAGTGCTTTTAATACTACAGTAAAACCTCCATTTAACGGACTAATTCGGGCGAGGGGGTGTCCGTTAAATCAAAAAGTCCGTTATTTAATAATAATAATAATAATAATAATGAGCTGTCTGAGCAGCAGCCCGCCCGCCACAGAGTCGGGGCGACAGCTCTGCAGCCCGCCCGCTGCCTGGACCCGGGCGGCAGCCGGGAGCCGGCAGCCGGCAGCCAGCCCGCCCGCTGTCTGGACCCAGGCGGCAGCCGGGAGCCGGCAGCCAGCCCGCCAGAAATGGATCAGGAATGCATCAGACTTGCTCAGAAATTTTGTCCGTTGCATCCAAAGTCCGTTAAATCGAGGTCCGTTAAATCGAGGGTTTACTGTAATAGTTTTATAGTCCTCCCATTTTAAAACGATATTGTTAGGTGTCTGGGTGATAGTAGATCATTGTATATGTGTCCTATGGTCAAATTACAAATACATGTGTGAAAACAAGCTTAAGTGGCATCTAAAAATAGCCCTTGCTATTATTGTTTGCACATAGTAAACTAATGATTTGATTCCATAGCATTTAACGCCGGCTACAAACACTCTTGCTTCTACACGAGCAAGAGACACGGGATATAAGCTTGCAATACTTCAAGCTTAGTGCACTTTATAAGAGCCCTTTCAGGAATGTAAGGCATCCTGTCTCTATCCAGGTTCCTAAATCAGGGGCCTGATCCTGCAAACCTTTACTTGCGTGAGTGGCTCCATTGAGTTCAAGGAGACTGCTTGTATGAGTAAGGCTTTGAAGAATTAGGCCCTAATAAATTTCTCTTTGTGAGGTCCTGTGATATATGTAGCTTTGGGGATAATTTGCTTGCTTTTTAAATAGGAAGGCAATAGACCCTCCAAAGTAAGGCTTACCTAGGGTGACCAGACAGCCAGTGTGAAAAATTGGAATACTTTTATTTGGCTGGGGAGGGTATAGTTGCAGATATAAGACAAGGTCCCTAATATCAGGATGATCCCAATAGTATCGGGATGTCTGGTCACCTTACCTCACTGTACAACACAAACTAATAGTATGACACCTTCCCAATGGGAACCTGGATGACTACAGCAAGATCAGAATTGGCCAGCGATTGTTTGCATTTTAGCCGGTCTAAAATTGAACATAAGAGCCAAGGATTCTTCTTTTTAGGATCACCCACTTCCCCCACCCCCCACCTTCAATGACAATTAGGAAAAGGTTAACCGAGTGTCTTTCTCCTAGGAAGCCTCTTCCTCTTTTCAAAATAACAGCGTTAGCAAAAGAAAATCCCAGCTTAGGCTAACAGGTAGAAGCATGGTGCAGCCCTGAGAGATGCTGTGGGAAGTGGGGAGATTGGGAGAATCATCCCAGCGGGAGACTAATACTCATCATTCTGAGCTGCAGCTGAGGCCCATTTGACTGACAGGCAGCCGGGAGCTGAAAGAGCCGCTCATATCCCACAACTGCTGGCATGCAGACTTGAAAGAGATTTATTTCAGGATAATTAGCTGGGAGTATTAAAGGTGGCAGCAAAGATCTGCAATTACTGTTTAGCAAACAGAATGGAGGCCAAAAAAAAGCGGGGGGACCAAAAATGAAATTAAAAGACCCAAATATTTCTCCACTTGAAAGTTTTTAAATAATTGAAAAAGTTCAAAGCATTATTGTATTCAAAGTAGTGAAAGGGACCAGGAACAAAGAAAGGCTGGAAGTTTGGTGATATGCAACCAGCAAAACTATCCTTTCTGAGACCGAGTAGCTGGATAGCCGTGTTTTACAACTAATTCGCCCACCAGCAAACAAGAACTTTTCCCACTAAGCTGCCCCCTTCTACGTCCTTTTACTGACACAAAAGGGTTTTATCCAAAGCAAAATAATTGTGGAGCTAAAAAAAATAAATAAGTTCAAGTGTCAAAAGCTGAAGTTCCCCCCAGTCATTTTGAAGGAAAGCCCGAAAGCCTGATGTTGTCTGCTAAGGGAAAAATGCAACTTCGTCTCAGTCTGTGCATCCCTAAATACAAGATGGCATTTTAGAAACCCAAAGCAGCTTCTTTCTCTCTCCTCCGATCCCACTCCAACCAGCAGCACGCCCCACAAAGTGACACTGGCAAGTTGAAACCTCGCTGCAGAATGCAGATGTGTAATACATTTGCTGAAGTACTAGAGTAGGTAACGCCCCTTGTAAAATGATGCAGAGAATTTTATGGAATTGGCAGCTCTTTGTTCTTTTCCAATCACATTGTTACATATTGATTTTTAGCAAAGATGTGATTGGCTGCTTGCTTGCTTTACTATTCTTCTTCCAGTGCAGGCAAATTTCACAGTTCCTTATATAATTAATTGTTATTCACAAAGGGTGATTGGAGAAAGAATACTGGTCGTGATGAATGTCTAAAGCTGGGGCATTCTCAGAAAAACCCTTTGAGATCAGAAAGCCACTGAACAGTTTGGGGATCTGATTTGCAGTTTTCCATAACTGTGGAAAAAGTAACCAGGGTGCCATCTGTATTTACAATCTGTGTCGGGTCCTTCTGTTTTTAAAAAGAGGCTTTTCTTGTAGAAACGAGGCTAACTTAGAAAGCTAAACATGGATTGAATATGGCCGTTTTCAGACGGATTCAATATTTCCCTGCATCAACCCAGATAAGCTTTATTCAGTTATGTCCATGCATCCTGGCAGTTGCTGGCATCACACATGAAAGCATTCGTGCCAAATGTAAATAAAGTTCACCCAACAAACACAGCCTCAAAGCATCTGAGATTTTCATGAGGCTTCAAGACTCATTGCTGCTGAGGCTCATGTAGCCCTTTCAAAACAAGGGGCCTTTTTTCCATGTTGTTCAATGATCTACAGTACTCTAAAATCATCTATTTATATATGCTCTGTTCTGAGACTTGCCCTCTGTGATAAAACACTGCTTAAATTGTGTGGACAGAAGTGTGGAAATAGCAACGTCGCAGGCTTTGCCCCCACTTTGTGTTGGTTAGATAAAAATGGGGAATTTGTTTATAAAGCCAAAATGATTTTTAGTTGCCCAGAATCTGCCCCTGAGAGAAATAAAAGGAAAAGCCAAGGAACATAACAAGACTAAGAACTTCTTGCCAGATATGGGACATTTGCAAATGGAAAGTGAACATTTGTTTAACAGAAAGAAGCATTTTAGCTAAGATAAAGGGTAGAATTAGTATAGTGCCTTGAGCCTAATAGGGGATTTACAGCCCATCATTACAAAGAGACAGATGATGATCTAAGAGGTCTTTTCCATCTTTCATGACTCTGATCCCTAGATGGTCTTGTTCCTAAGGTGTGGGCATAGAAATGTGGCTTCAATTTCTGGCTTTACCACAGACTTCCTGCCCAGGATTTTTAAGTGGAAATAGTAGTAGTTTAGAACTAAGCAGCAAATCAGGCTGCTTAGTTAGACACCAAATGTGGATTTAAGTGCTGACCTTGAAGGCAAATAAGTTTGAACATTATGGCCTCAGCCTCTGTAGCTTCAGTTTCTCCATCAGTAAAGTGTGAGTCCTACAACATACCTACCTTTTATTCTTCAGCTTGTGATCTTACATGGGTAAGAACTACCATTTACTACGTTGTGAATAGTGGATAGTATAATAGGGTCCTAACCTAGCTGAGGCCTCAAGGTGCTAAGGCAAAACGAAATTATAAATAATAACCCTACAGAGGTGGTGTGAGATTTCATTAATGCATATAAAGTCTTTTTTTATTATTCTCAAAAGGAAGATGCTGTAGAAGTAAAAAGCATTTATATTTCACCCTGTCAGGGTGGTTAAGCATTGGAATAAATTGCCCTGGGTGGTTGTGGAATCTCTATCATCGGAGCTTTTTAAGAGCAGGTTAGACAAACTTGTAGGGATGGTCTAGATAATGCTTAGTCTCGCCATGAGAGCTGGGGACTGGATTAGATGACCTCTCAAGGCAGAGGTGCCGACTTTCTGAGTTCCCAGGGGGTGATTGACTCCCCGCTCTGCCCCAAACCCCACCCCCTCTCCACCCCTTCCCCCAAGCTCCACCGCCTCTTCCAACCCTTGCTCTGCCCCCACCCAACCTCTTCCCGCCCCGTTCTTCCCCCTCCCCCTGCACCTCCTGCACACCACTGAAAGAGCTGATCCCTGGCAGGTATGGGGCGCTTGGAGGGAGGGGGTGCACCCGCTATTTTTTCCCATGGGTGCACCAGACTCGGAGCACACAGAGAGTCGGCCCCTATGTCTCGAGGTTCCCTCCAGTTCTACAATCCTGATTCTATCCTTCATCTCTTCCTATGATAGCAGATTATCTGGGAAAGACCACCAATATCTGCTATAAACACTTATTTCTGACATTACTTTTTAATCATCAGTCATCCTCTTTCTTAGGTCCTGGCTACACTTTCTCCTACAGGGGCATCATTTATAATGTAGCAGTCCTTTTCCGAGGCTAACATGGTTTGGAAATCCAGTAGGATGGGCGTGACCTACATCGTAAACAAATTCCTGAAGTTGGCTATCTGCCCGATAAGGTCCAAGTCTGTAGTACGATTCAGGAGCACCGTTAAACCATGGTTCATGCTCATCTGTGCGCATGACCAAACCGTACTTAACCTTTTCAGGGAATTACCATTCTATAGCCAAGTCCCCACGCATGGCAAAAAGGATCCTTTTCAATGGCAACTTAGTTAAAGGGGGGCACCCTTTATGAGCCATATCCTGCAGGTTTTCAGTATGGATGCTTTTCGTACAAAATGTCTCTTTCCTGCATTCCTCTTTACAAAGTCATATTCTTATCAAAAGCGTCCATCTACTGCTAGTACTCAAAATACTATTGTGATGTCAGAAAGCTGTGTAGCCAAGTGGTCAGAGCACAGAACTTCACTTCACAAGCTCCTGTGTCCTGAACCTAGCTCTGATATCAAATACCTCTCTGGTCTGGAAAAATGGCATCATTTCTCCTGCCTCTGTGCTCCAATGTGTAAATAGGGGTTATACTTTCTTTCATAGGGGTCTTGTGTGGATTAATTACTCAATATTTGTAAAGCACTTCAAAGATGAGAAATGTTAAGCATTGTTATTACCCTACATCAATAGGAGTATGAGGTTTTCATTTTGTCTTCATTTAGTTCTATTAGTTAAGTCGCATGAGGTGCTGAGTGCCCTCAATTCCTTTTAAAATTGAGGATGCTCAGCATCTGAAAGTATCAAGCCCTCCTGTGACAACACCTTTGTCCGTGTGCAGTGCCTACGGAGGTACATGATTTTTCCAAAAGTAAGCTGTACTACAAAAACTATGAAAGATATTGTTTTAAGCTTGAGTTGTTTCCATATCTCCCAGTTGAGGAGACAGGTAGATAGCCAAGGAAACCTTGCAATTTAAGATGGTACCTTCTGTCTTGCCACACGAAAGAACTTAACTGGACGAGCAGCCAGAATTCTACTTAAGCAAGGACCAATGTGCTGGAAACACATGTAAAGTGAGGAATGATGCCATCCAGAGGAGAAATCTGAATGGAATGATAGAGTTCAATGAGAAGATATTGTATAGCAAAACTGATAGAGAATAACAAAACTCGTGAAACAATAGTATTTATTCATTCTATTTATCCATCCTTCATCATGCACATTTGTAGTTTATCTCAAATGATCAAGGAATGGTTTACATTTTGAAAATGATTTGTAAATATTCATATGATTTTTGTCTCTCAGGGCTTGTCTAAATTACCCACAGGATCAACAGGCAGCAATCGATCCAGCAGGGGTTGATTTATTGCATCTAGTCTAGACACAATAAATCAACCGCTGAGCACTCTCTTATCGACTCCGGTACTCCACCAGGGTGAGAGACGCAGGCAAAGTCGATGGGGGAGCGTCGGCTGTCAACTCACCGCAGTGAAGACACCATGGTGAGTAGATCTAAGTAGGTCGACTTCAGCTACATTATTCACAGAGCTGAAGTTGCATAACTTAGATCGATCCCCCGCCCCTCAGTGTAGACCAGGCCTCAATATCAGCCCACTTATTTTCATAGTTTGATTTAGAAAAGGTCCACGTGTTAGAAATCATTTTCTTTTCACTGTCAGACTTGGAAATTTAAGGAAATAGCAAATATTAATATTTTATTTATTTTAACAGGCTGAGTCACAAGCAAGCGCTTTTGCAATACACAGTAGAACATTAGACACACCAAAAATATTTTACTCATTAGACTTGACACTTTCTACCACATTTGATATATTTCTTTGATCCTAATATCTGAGATAGGAGACAAATGGTGTTAGCTCCCAATTAAATTCACTGGGACTAGGTTTCCTAACTTCTGCATATGCTGTGTTTGTATATTACTGCATGGCAAGATAAGCAACATAGAGGTTTGGAGTACAAGACTGGGAATCAAGAGTCCTGGGACATGATTATGCCATCAATTGTACATAGCCAGCTTCCAATGATTTCAGTGAGATCTGTGTGAATTCAATGGATTCTGCCATCAGGTCCCTGGATTCTATTCCCAACCCTGCCACTCATTCACCTATTTGACCTTGGGCCACTCACTGATCTCTCTCTCTTTCTGTGGGCTTGTCTTCCGTTATGCCTCACTTTCCCCTCTGTAAAATACAGATGATAATAATACTTACCTGCTTCACAGGAGTGTTTTGATGGTTAACTAATATTTGTGAAGTGTTTTGTTGTCCTCAGATAAAATGTGTTATAGAAGTGCAAAGTATTATACACCAACAGCTGTGTGTGTGTGTGTGTATATATATATATATACACATCCATATAAAAATGAGTGGGTGACTAAATGAGAATATGTGCATTTTCTTTTACTTATTAGTGGCATCCTAATATAAATGCAAACCCCATATGTGACTATTTTTATCGTAGCAACTATTAACACAGGACAGTAATATATCAGTTAATACATTTCTTGACTTTGTTTACCTAACAAAAATAATTTATTTTACTTAAAGTGTTTCCAAATGAAATAGTCGACCAGAACAGACTTCTGTTCTTTTTCAGCAGTATTTGGTGCTGTTTTCTTAATGCCATGCTGATGAAATAATAACTTTTTTTTTCAGAGCAGCAAGTTCCGCCTTGCATCTCTGAGTTGAAAAATACAAAATCATCATCCTATCTACTGTATTTAAAAACTGCAGCTGATTAATTTAGTAAACTCAAGTCCTATGATAATATTGATAGGTAATATTTATGATAGATAATATTTCAGTGGAAGAGAGCCCTGGATTAAAACAAAAAGAGTTTGTTTACAAAAACAATTTCTGATCAAAAGTTTAGCAACTTGGAATTCAGATGTTTGCCTTACGTAATAAACATGATCTGTCTGCAAAGGAAGAGGAGGCTATAGAAGCTTCCATTAGATACTTTTGTGTCTTCATCTTCTCTGGTAATATTCTTAAAATGTAGAACTAATTAAGCAATCCTATATCAAAGGTGAGCTGTAACATAGCATATTGCAGATTACAGGTTGTCTGTAAACTGAAGACAGAATTTTACCTTGATTTAGTTTAATCTCCCATTTTCTATTGCTGGGTCGCTGGTTTTGGTTCATTCATCTAATGCACTAACACTTTTCCTAAGAAATTCTGATCTCTAATGATTGCCATGAGTAAAAAATCATTTTCATCATTTAGATAAGAGAAAGTTTATTTTGTGCAAAGTTTCACTGAGAGACTTAAGGCGGTAGCAGGTTGCCAACTAAACCAAACAGAAGACTTTTCTACTTGGAGACTGTTGCTTTGATTCAAGAATGAATGTCACCACTTTGTAAACAAAGACGATGATTTTAAAATGCATCCTTTTTCCCAGAGTGCTCTCACAGTGCTTCAGTGCTCTCAAACCCCTATTAGGAGCTCCAGAAGAATACTAAAATGTAAGTACGTGCTCTTTGTTGGTTTTGTTTTATAAGCTGGGGCCTTTGAACGAAAACAGAGCATCCAGTCCAGGTGTCCCTGCTTGGCAAAATAATGGATGCAAATTGATATGATCGGAAGGTATAGGACATTAACATCTTCAGGCCTTATGCAGGCACACAGCCAGGGACGCATCAGAGAGGGCTTGGAGTGCAGTCCAAGACTATTTCACTATCTCGGACATCTCGCTCCAAGGGCTCTTATTACTGGACTGGGCTGCCAGGCAGGTGTTCTTACATCTTACAACGGAATAAATAAGAAGCTGAATGGGTGTACAAGATGGACCGCTTGCATTATTGATTTAGTACGGCCAGCTGACGATACTGTGAGCCCTCTTTTATTTATTTCCACAAGGTACATCTTTCTTCAAACTGACTTGTCTTTGATTTAAAAGCAGGATTTTTCTATGAAACCGAATCCCATCTATGCACAGCTGCCCGGCTGACTGGTCTCTGCTACCCACTGAGGCAAGCTTTTGTGCTACAGAAATGAAGACAAGGACAGTGCTGTGAACATAATTTTTGATCATCCCTGTTTAAATATGCTGCATGTCAGTCAAAGAAGTTTGAAGCACATTATAATTACAAAATATATCCCGGCTATATAATCAGTATTGTTTGTTATAGTGGATTGAACTGTGATAACTGTTTCAATACATAATCTGCAGAACCTGCGCCTGGTGGTTTTAAATACAGTTAGAAGATGCATTGTGGATATAAAGGCAAATAAAAGGGCAAAAATATATGGGGGATATATCTAAATATTTAAAAGCCTGGGAAAAGCATATAACTTTTGATCCTCATTAAGACCCATGTCATTAGAAATGTGGAGGTTATTTAGTAAGGACCAGACCGCACAATGCTTATTCACTCTGAAGAACAATAACCCACAGGAGTAGTCCCACTGAAGAACAGGATACTCTTGTGAGTAAATAGTCCAAACTCAAACGCCTTCCGGCCACATTCAGTGGTGTGCTCCGAGCTAGAGGTAAAATCACTACGCTTTCAAAACTCAAAAGCCCATTTTTGATGGGTCTTTGCACAGCTGTTAGTGACACACCCCCACTCACTATGGAAGTGGTGGGCAACTGCAGCTCACAGGCCACATGCGGCCCATCAGAGTGATCCACTGGCGGGCTGCCGGACTGCTTGTTTACATCTGCAGCTCCCAGTGGCCACGGCTCACCGTTCCCGGACAATGGGAGCCGTGGGAAGCAGCACGGGCCACGGAGACATGCTGGCCACCACTTCCCACATCTCTCCTTGGCCGGGAACGGCAAACCGCAGCCACTGGAAGCTGCAAGTGGCCATGCAAAGATAAACAAACAGTCTTGCAGCCTGCCAGCAGATTACCCTGATGGGCCGCGTACGCCCACAGGCTGCCCACCATTGCTCTATGGGATTGCTAGTCTCATTCTCCCCTTCATTTTTTAGGTAACATGGATGAGAAATGGCAGTTGGCCACATAGTCCTGTTCCCTTTGAAAGTGAGAGTAATGCACCCAATCTAGAAGGAATATAGCTGCACCATAGCAATCAAGCACTCCCTGCTCCTGCCTTAAATCTTCTATTGGCTATGGGTGAGATTCATAGGCTGGAGATTATTAGTGAACATTCGAGGTAACAAAGAGTCCTGTGGCACCTTAAAGACTAACTAAAGTATTGAAGCATAAGCTTTCGTGGGCTAATACCCACTTCATCGGATGCAAGCAGTGCAAGTGCAAACACTGCTTGCATCCGACGAAGTGGGTATTAGCCCACAAAAGCTTATGCTTCAATACTTTAGTTAGTCTTTAAGGTGCCACAGGACTTTTTGTTACCTCTGCTATTCCAGACTAACACGACTACCTCTCTGATTAGTGAACATTAAAAACCTGCCCCAGTTACCATGCATGTACAGGTACTGTGCTTGGGCTTCTTTCTGTTTCATAAATAAAGAGATATGCTCTGGTTTCTTCCTTGCTCTCAGGCATTGCTAGAGTGAGCTGTTCTACAGTGTCTATTCTCACTCCGGTACTAATAAAATGTGAAAGTCTAATTGTATCAGCAATTCCCCATCATATTATATTAATAAGCATCATCCTAGTATCCATTTTCACTAATGTGACATGAAAGGCAGTAATGTAATTGTGTTTATTTATGATTACAGGAGAGGTGTATGTTCTAATGGTTAGACCACAGGCCTGGGAGTCAAGAGTACTGGATTCTAGTCCCCGCTCTGTCGCTAGCACACTGCATGGCCCTGGACAAGTCAGTTAACCTCTCTGGTGCCCGTTACTCAACTACAAAATGGGGATCATATTATTTACTTCCTGCACAGTTTGTAAAGGCTGTAGGATTCTTGGATAAAAGGAACCAGTGCAAACAGATGGGCTAAAACGGTTCAGATATCTGCTTTCCCACAAGAATTCTGCACTATTTTCCAAACCTAGTAACTACAAAATCCCATTAAAATCAATGGAGTCATTCACACAATGAAGGGAGAGCCTTAACTGTATCAAGTGCAGGTACCTCAGCCCAGTCAATGGACACTAATGAAGTCCTCTGCCCATCCAGGTACTGTACTCTTTACATCTCTCACTCCTTTCACACTTTGCGAGCAACCTCGTTCGATGTCCTTTCTGGCCCCTTAACCATAACATTCCCTCTGATGTCACCTTTACAGAGGGAAGATACCTATTTAAACATCTGAAGAGGTTGTGGTTAAGACACTGGACTGGTATTGAGTTCAGTTCACAGGTATGCAGGGATTTTGTCTACAACCTTAAGCCACTTCATCTGTCTGTACCTCATCTGCATTTGTGAAATGGGGATATTATTTCTTCTCTTCCATCCTTTGTTTTGCCTGTTTAGACTGCAAGCTGTTTGGGTCAGGGTCTGTATCTTATTATATGTACCTACAGCAACAAACATAATCTTGATGGGCTCTGCCAGCACTGCTGGAATACAAACAATAGTGGTACCAATCTTTAAACTACAAGAAACAAAAATAGCACCTGAACCACAGGAACAGGTTTGGGCAAACACATTACAAACTCTGAGAGCTGCCACTACACCTCTCCTAGTTATTGTGATGCCAACATGGGAAAACACTTGCAAGGGACAGTTCTCCAAATATGGTTAGGGAGAGGCTTGGGGGGGCCAACAGAGCCTCCAGTAACAGAGATCATGAGTCCATTTTGGTGAATTTCAGGCTGGCTTTTTTATAGGTCAAATCCGGCAGGTGCTGGACACTGGCAGCGCCCAGGGGAATGAGGGGCAATAGCAGGTGCTCAGCATACCTTAAGATTTGGACCAGAACTAATAATCAGGGCCTCAAAACTGATGCGACCTTCGGGCTGTTCCTGCTTCCCTTGTTACCATTTATGGCTATAGCTGTACATTCCTCCGTTACTCACAGACCCCCTTTCAGGCTCTATATCCCCACAGCTAGCTGTTGCCTTCTCCAGTGGAGGGCTAACAAGATGCCACCCTGTCTCCAGTGGTGGGTGGAAAGAAAGTCTTCTCTTCAGTAGGCCTGTCACCGGCACCCACTTCCCTCTAATGTTCCCCTTAAGGGCTTATCTTCACTGCAGAGTTAACTTGGGCTCTTACTCATGAGTTGCTCCTAACCCACCTTCCTTCCACACAAATCCCTCTCCCTTGTGTTTAATGGTGCTTTCACCCTGGGCTCGCTGGCCCAGCTGGGGATGTGGGTGAGAGCCCCGCTGCTGCTTTACACTCGGGCTAATAAACCAGCTAAGTCATTCAGCTGCAGATAGTCCTCCAACACCTCCCCACAATTCACCTGTGCGCCCAGAAGGACAGACAAGTTCTCCTACTCTTCACAGGGGGGGGAGGGTGGAATCACAAAGCAGCTTGGCTTAGAACAGCACAGAGGAGCATGAGACGTGCCCTCAGAAGTCCTAATGGCACATGGGGGGCGGGGCGCAGCACCAGTTACTTGGGTGGGGCTTTGCAGTGTGACTGGTCTTACCTAGGTTAGGCTAACCCAAGTGCTCAGACCCAGGTGCAGAGTGCTCGCAGTGAAGACGTTATCTAAGACTTTCCTGTCTCTCCCCTTTCCTCTTATTTCCCCCTTTGGCATACCGTGACTGCACCCCACCACATAGCTCACCCCTTTTCTCCTCCTTCCGCTCTAGCTCTTTGCCCCCTAAGGCTTTCCAACCTATTTCTTCCTCCTTTATGTCTGTGGCAGCCAATCTCTTGCCTTCCCTCCCCCTCTTTCTTCTCTCCTTCCCTTTCCCTGCGGTATGGGGGTGGGGGCTGCTGCTGCTAGTGAGAATGGGTGGGAGAGTGTGTCCTCTTCCTCCCCCTGTTTGCTGTCCGTGCTGAGCAGTTACAGCCACAGGGGAGTTCAGGGACAACTGCCAGTCAGAGCAGCAGGGAGGAAGAGGAAAAGCTGTCTCCAGGGCATGAAGACCAACTGTAGCAGAGGCTCCTAGCACTTAGAGATGCAGACTGCAAACACAGCAATAAATCCTGCTCAGTTCTCAGCACCTGGTAGAAGCAGGCTACAGTGTAGGACTCAGGACAGAGAAGATGGCATTCAGGACTTTTGGCAGGCCAGGTGCGCGAGTTGGTAGGGATGGAATAAGAACCAACCTTAATTTTCCTCACCCATCTCACAAACTGAACCCAAGCCAACGCGTCTTCTGGGTTTGGAAAAGTGTCAAGCGGACTCATGCCGAGTAACATTTCATGCTGCAAATTGTCTCATTGGACAAGACTGTTAACCCCTTACTCATACGTGTGAGCACTTTCTCTCATGAATAGTCTCATTGGGTTTAATGGGATCCTTTGTGTGAATAACTGATCACCAGGATGTGTAGTGGGTTTCCAATCTGGCCCTTAAAAACCAGCGGGGGAGGGAATACTTGCAGAGCAAATGTGGAAGAATCTAGCCCATAGCTATTTTCAGTTGTTTCCCTCTTTATTTCTTGGTGAAATAAAGTTGAAACAGAACTACAAATCCAAATACATACCCTGGACCCAAGCATCCAGATCTCAGTTTTGTCTCTCAGACCATCCTCTACTTCCTGTTTGTGGTTAAGAGCAGAAGCACAATTACCCCAGGGTGCCTTTGCAATATTTCTGGAATGTTCAGAAACAGAAAGTACCTAGAATCCCATGAGACAGTCCCATCACGGAAATGCACAGACTGATTTTTTCAGGCCAAATGGGTTTCAATAAGGTTCAGATAAACAAATATTCAAGGCTTTGAATACATAGAACCAAAGCCCTAAACATCTGAAAATTCACCCAGTGCATCATCCATAATCACATTCCCTTTCACCAGCTTTTAGAGCGTACTTCTTTGTAGGGATGAGCAAAATGACTTGGAAAACTGAGGGCCCTTTTGTGCACAGAAACAGAACTTTAAAGGTGGGATTTTCAAAAGTGTTCACAGTTGGCCTGCATCTGCATGCACTGAAGTTAATTGAAGGGGCTTTTAGGACAGCAGTAAGTACTTTTGGAAATCCTGTCCTCAACATACTTTCAATATTGTCTATCTCATCTACTCACTTTTCTGTTGCTCACCAAGGCCTGGTCTACACCACAAAATTAGGTCGACATAAGTCATCTCGCATCGACCAATTGGTGCATACGTCTACACTCAAATTTGTCTCTGCGTGACATAAGCACACCATTTTTGGTAACACAGTAAACATCACCTCCCCAAATGACATTGAACCATGAGGTTGACACAGGGTGAGTATAGACACTGTGTGCCCTATGTTGATCCTACTACTCCTCCAGCAGCTGTCCCACAGTGTCTGACAGTGACCACTATGGTGGTCACAATTGTGAACTCCATGGCCCAGGCATCATGGGGACAGAAGCCAAGCATGCTCCCCTTTAAAGACCACTTGTATTTTTGAAATGTCTTTTCCTGATTGCTCAGCTTGGCGCGCACACCTCGCCTCTCTCCCTTGTTATGAGCAAGTGCCCAACTAATCATGCTGGCTCCGTATACTGGACACACTCCTACTTGGAGCAGACAGGAGGGACTGGATCTCCTGGGCCTGTGGAGAGAAGAGGCTGTGCAGGCACAGTTATGGACCAGTCATAGAAACATAGACATCTACATAAAGATTGCACAGGAGATGCAGATGAAGAGATATGACAGGGATCCGCATGAAAGGGAGGGATCTGCAGCAGGACATACCACAGGGATGCCGACAGTTGATCCAGTGCCAAGCCACAGATCTGCTGCTTTGACAATGCGCTGCAATGCACTGTCATGCTTGGTGGAGATCCCTCCAGCACCCTGAAGACCACCATGAATGCCTCAGTGGAGTCCAAGGCACAGACCTCTGTCAAGAATGGAAGAAGAGAAGTAAGTGGGGGAACACGTGGCAGGGGAGGGAATCTAGACATGCTGTGAGCATCTAGACCCATTCAAGATTTCACTCCAGTCTAGTCAGTTCCACCAGTCGAGCACGTACGAGCCCGATGAAAGAACCCTGGGTTAGGGTGTGCGTGCATTTTTCTTTACAATGTTTAAAAATAAAGATGTTGCCCAGCACAACCCCAAATTAGCAGGACATCGGTAACAACCTTTCATTGTTTTATTCCTACGAGAAGAGGTAGAGGCACAACATAGAGGTAGAGTCGTTTTCTGCTTTTCATTCCCCTGCAGGGTTAGGCAGGAGAGGCCATGTGGGGCAGTTTGTTTGTGTACATAAGGATGTCCCGTATATTGTCCTGAGAGCTCTCGATGAAACTTTCATGGAACCCTGCAATTCCCCCGAAGGTTTCTAGGGATGGCAGCCTTATTTCTTCCTCCAAAGTAGGAAACATTCCCCCTCTGAGATGATTTCAGCAGGCACCGTTGCAGTGAACAGACTAGAGGCACATGGGCTCAGGTGGCTTTGGGATGCACACAGCAGCTGTGCTCTGTGTGCCTGTTACCCTCAGGAATGAGCTATCAGTTAAAGTCACCATTGCCTGTGGAAAATACTCATACGCACGGAATTAGGGGACGACATTTTATTGGTTCATGCAACCAACCAATTTCCTCTCATTTCCCATTCACCCCGCCATTTGCCCCTGACGAGACACACTCACAACGTCTGGGAATGGAGAGCAGTGCTGAGCAGAGGCACACCAAAGCTGAAGTGTCAATCAGCATGTCTGATTTTAAAAGTTTACCGGACCAAGGAAAGGGAGTTCTGAAACGTATCTTTCACTTTGCACTGTGACTGCAAATACAATACATCTGCCTGTTTTATCTGTAGCTGTGTCCCCAATGATCCACCAAAGCTTGCATCACCATAAGCCTTTTCTATTGATATACTCTGTGGCAAGGTGGGCAGGTGCCAAAATAGGGATGTGCGTGCCGTCTATCACCTCACTGCAGTTCAGGAATCCCATTCCTGAAAATCCATCCACTATGTCCTGCACATTGCCAAGAATCACAGTCTTGCATAGCAGGAGTTGATTAATGGCTCTGCACACTTGTAAAAAAATGATCAACGCTGAGGATTTGCCAACTGCAAAATGATTTCCCACTGACCAGTAGCAAGCTGACATAACAAGTGTCCACAGAGCAATTGCCACTTGCTTCTCAGTTGTCATTCTGGTATTCCCGCGCTGGAGGGCTGGGGCAAGGTCAGCGCACTGATCCAGGAATATGACCTTTTGCAACCGAAAGTTCTGTAGGCATTGCTCATCACTCCAAGACTGCATGACGATCTGATCCCACTAGTCGGCGCTCATTTCGTGGGCCCAGAAATGGTGCTCCGCCATCCACAGCTACTCCACGAACACCACCAACGTTGATTTGTTTTTCGTAATGTCCATCAGCAATCTGTCCTCAAAGCATCAGGCTCTCCGTTGCTGTGGTTCTCCCTGCAGCTCTGAAAATAGCTGAGAAATATTCATCCTGTGTTTGCAACGTTCATGATGAGAGTGCAGAGCTCTGAGGGCTCCATGCTTCCATAAGAGATGGCAAATAACAAGAAGTGCCATACAGGTGCGTGGGATTTTTTTTTAAAAGGCATGAAAATTCTGGGATATGGATGACATTAGGGAAAGTTGCATGATAGTAATTTGACCTTTTGCTCCCAGTCACTGCTGCACAACTGGTTTCTGCTCCACCATGCATTGCCAAAAATTCCCAAAAGCCAGTGGGTGCTCTGGTTGATGGCAATTGGCAGGCTGGGGTACCTACCCATGGTGCACCATGCTGTGCATCAACACAACATGCCTGGTGAGTACGCACAGCGTCAACACAAGGAGCCAAGTATGCATGTGCATGAGCAATACACGGTGTTGACCAAAGTTTGCAGTGCACACACGGCCTAAGGTATCCTAGAGAGGGCCTCCCTTCCTGAATACATAGCTTCTGTCCCCCACTTAATCCTCTTCCTTTCCTCCCTTCCACTGAACTGATGTCTTTCACCACAGCACAGGCAGCATCAGTGCAAGGTTCTCCCACCTCCACCTTGTTCTGGATGGACCATTCCGTTGCAGTTCTCATTTAGGTTTTGGCCTTTTTAATGAGAGTGCCAACAAAGACACAAAGTGGTACCAAATATGAAATTGCTTATGTGCATGTGGCAGTGGACACCAATCTACACAGAGTGGAGAATATCAATTCACCTCCCATACAGAATATACGCTTCTGAACTGTATCAGGTTGTAGCAATGTTCATGAAAGACCCTATCTGGATTCAAACCAATATCCTGAAAGTCAGAGGAATTATAGGCCTCATCCAAAGCCCACTGAGGTCAATGGAAAGACACTCACTGAGTACAATGGGCTTTGGAACAGACCCTGTATCAGTGTAGTTGTTCCAGATTCACCCCAGTGTAACTGAATTTGGCCCTTAGTCTTTATCCTTTGCTCTAGATATTGCTTGCAACATTGCAGTATGGAGTATAGCAACATTGATTTGAAATCCTCATTCACCCTGCTTTCCAGGGACACCCGTGTTTCTTTATTTGACTGTGTATAATGGTTTGTGTGCTTCTGTCTTAACAAACCTATGAGGAAAAACAGGCTTTGTAAATGATAAACATAATCATATGAACTCAGTGAAATCATTCACAGAAAAGACTTGGAAAGATTGCCAACACAAAAAGAATGCTACAGGGTTCTTGGGATACTTTCATATACAGTCAAGTGAATTGCCAAGAATACCACATACAGGCTAACATCACAATAAGCAAGTGAAAATCTTGTGGTTTGTTCATAAGTAGTTTAATGTATCCAGAAATATATTTACCCTAAAGACCATATGATAGATTAATTTCTTGCAAAATTATTTTGTTTGAAATTAAAACCTCTCTTTTATTTACATACGAGCACCAACAAGTGATGACTACATTTCTCTTCTTTCTTTAACACTCATCCCCAGCAGAATCCGAAGAGCCAATCCAAACTGTGTGAGCTTTTGTAGGGACAGTTGGGACACAAAGTGATTATAAACTGACTCTATTCATCTTACATTTGGGTCTAAAGGGAGTTTTTATGGCCAACTACGTATCCCTGGAAAAGAGGGGTATATAATGGAAGTGCTGATAGTCCCTTGTAGCTATCGCAGTCTACTGGGTGCTGCTATAATAAATCAAAATCAGTTATGTAAAATCTAAAATTATCATTTGAAAATCACTCTCTTTGAATAATTCACTCATTGACTTTCACATCAAACAACCATTCCAGCCACCCACATGTATAGTTCAGTCTCACACTTAGTCTTAAACTCTCTTTAATTATCAGCATTAACCTCTTCCATTGCTATTTCATTCTTATTTCACATTGGGGGAGGGGTCCGTGATTATGATAAATCACAATGAGCTAGAAGACTTTGAGCTGTCCTCCTCTTTTACAGAGTTGCCTTGATCAGCCTGTGACTGAACTTCCCAGGCCTGCCTTTGTCCTGAGTGAGAACAAGGACAGATAAGCAGTATCCTTCATGATAATGCATCTCCAGTGTCAGTTGAATAGTAAGTCTTGAAAGTTTTTAACACAGAGCAGCATACCTGCCTCTAATTGTATCTGTGAGTCTCAGCCTACAAGAGGGCATAGCATAAAGCGGAAAATATTTTGCTGTGTTCACATTTTCTCCCTCCCTCCACCCCCCCTCCCCCTGACACACACACATTTCTTGCCAGAAATACGATCATTGGGCTCATGGTTTGTTCAAACAATGCAGGTTGTCTGGTTTTTATCTCTATTTTATTAAATCTATATATATAAAAGTCAAATGGTGTATGCGTGTATGCGTGTATACGTGTATGTATGCGTGTATGTACGTTCCCTTACTCCTTCCACACCGTATGAGCTAGAGACTTGAAATTTGGTACAGTTATAGGTCTTATGGTCCTAATCAGGGTAAGAGTTGAAAATTTTTCAAATCTCACCTCTGACGCCCCCCAGGGCTGAAATTATTTAAAGGCCAATCACATCAGCTGGGCAGCTGCTGTTCTCTATGCCATAGTTATGATGTCATAATACCCCCCTCCAACGGACCCTGCACTCGCTCACCTCTCTGCCCCCTCCCCCCTCCAACGGACCCCGCACTCGCTCAGCTCTCTGCCCCCTCCCCCCCAACGGACCCCGCACTCGCTCAGCTCTCTGCCCCCTCCCTACCTCCGACGGACCAGAGTTGGGTTTGGTCGGAGGGTAAGTGAGGTAGGGGTGTCGGGTTTGGTCGGGGGGTGAGGTGGGGGTGTCAGGTTTGGTTGGAGGTTAAGTGAGCCGGGGGTGTTGGGTTTGGTCTGGGGGGGGTGGGAAGGTGTCAGGGTGGGTGAGGGGTGAGGTGTGGGTGTTGGGGTTGGTCAGGGGGTGTTGGGTTTGGTGGGGGGTAAGGTGGGGGTGTTGGGTTTGGTTGGGGGGGCGAGGAGGGAGGTCGGGGTTGGTTGAGGGGTAAGTGAGGTGTGGGTGTCGGGTTTGTTTGTGGTGGTAGGTAGGGGTGTCGGGTTTGGTTGGGGGGGAAAGTGAGGTGGGTGTGTCAGGTTTGGTCTATGGGGGGTGAGGTGTGGGTGTTGGTCAGGGGGTGTTGGGATTGGTAGGGGGTGACGTGGGGGTGTTGGGTTTGGGTGGGGGGGTGAAAATGTGAGTCGGGGTTGGTTGAGGGGTAAGTGAGGTGGGGGTGTCGGGTTTGGTCGGGGGGGTGAGGTGGGGTGTCAGGTTTGCTCTCTGCCCCCTCCCCCTCCAACAGACCCCGCACTCGCTCAGCTCTCTGCCCCCTCTCCACCTCCGACGGACCTGAGCATTCTGCTAGTGTAAAATAAAGCATTCTTTTCCTGACTGTTTTTCAGGAAAATGTTCTTGGCAATCAAAGGCAGAGAAAGCAAACCTAGTAGCATATTCCTACTAAGACGTTAATAATTTCTCACATCCAATCAGGGGTGTTGCCACAGGTTAAAGCCCTAGTTAGAGTAACTGCTTACACCAGCATTCCTCAGATCAGACTCTGGCTTCCATTGCTCGGCTACCCAGAGGGCTGTTCTTACCCGGAGAGAAACTGAGGTGGCCGCCTCAGGTGCCAGACTGTGGGGTGGTGTCACTAGGACTCAGAGCAGAAAATTGTGTCTGCTGCTGGTGCATATCTATCCTCTCTGCTCGAGAAGCACAGAGATGGTGGGGGAGGAAGAAGGGCACAAGAGGCATAAGAGGCAGGCAGGAGAAAAGATGAGAGGGAATAACAGAAAGCAGCAGGAGATGCAGGGAGAGAGAGGAAGAGTTGCCTGTTATGTACCACTCTAGCAACCCCAGGCGCTTGGACCGATTAACACCAGATTCTCAGGGAGCTTCCTGTTTCCTGCTCCTTCCCTGAACCCATCTGAGGAGAACAGGCAGTCAACTGAAGTAGTAGGAGTCAGTTAGGCCCTAAGATGCTGATATCTTCCCTCATTCAGGCCCTGCTACCAGCCTGCTTATTTGTCCCCATTACTTGAGTGTTGAGAACCACTATAACTGGCACACAACAGCAGTCATGAGTGAAAGGAGAAAACGCCCCCTCTGGGGCAGCATTCAGAAAAAGAAAGCAAGCAAAGGAAGCTCTTCTATCTAAGCAGGAAGGAGCTCTCCTGAGATACATAGACACAAATGTTCATGGTGAGCCTTCCAGCCCCAGTGAGAATGTGAGGGGTGAGGAGATGCCTGATCTTCCAGTTAGTCATAGTTCAGGTGACTTGGCATCTACTGAAGCATCCATATCTCCATCTCAAATCCATGTAACCATGCACATTCCTGAAGAAAAGTGTAGATCAGAGAAGAGTGTGGTGGAGGTGCAAGAAACAGCTGCTGCTGAGTTTAGTTCCTTAAGTCTAGATGATCCAGGACTGTGGACCCACTGGAGCAGTAGCCTGAGGGACTTCCTTGTATTGCATGAACCACAGCAAGTGAAAAACTTCATGTTCCCCAAAGACAATGAAAATAGAAGTTTCCATCCAACACATTACTGGTGTGAAATCCCCAATGGTGACAAAGTGGAGAGGCCATGGTTTATGTACTCAAAAACCCAGAATACTGCATACTGTTTTTGTTGCAAACTCTTCCAGTTTAATGCTCCAGCAACATTGGGTTCTATAGGAACAAAAGACTGGAAAAATCTGGCTAGAAATCTGCCATTCCATGAGAATGCAGCAAATCACCAGAGAGCATTCCAGAGGTGGAAAAAGCTTGAGATGAGACTATGGTTAAAAACCACTAGAGATGATCAGCATCGAGAAGATTGCATCAGAGTCTCTTTACTGGCAAAATGTTCTGAAAAGGTTCATTGCCATTGTGATAATGCTTGCTACCCAAAACCTAGCACTGTGTGGCACTTCAGGTCAGCTGCATGTGCCAAACAATGGAAACTTCCTTAAAATTGTGAAGCTGATGGCTGAGTTTGATGCTGTACTCCAGGAGTATCTACGAAGAGTCACCACCCAAGAAATATACACATATCACTATCTTGGAAAAACAATTATAAATGAGATCAGACAGTTACTGGCAATAAAAGTCAAACAGAAGATTGTGGCAGATTTGAAGTCAGCAAGATATTACTGTTATTCTGGACTGCACACCCAGCTATACGGAACAAATAATTTTAATGGTGTGTTTTGTAGCAACAGAACCTAGTGAAAATGTCCTTACAATGGTGACTGTTAGAGAGCATTTTTAGAATTTATTGACATTGACGATACTACAGGAGCTGGTATGCCAAATGTGCTTTTTAAAAAGCTGGAAGTTACGGGAATTGTGATAGCAGACATGGGAGGTCGGGGCTACGATAATGGTGCCAACATGAGAGGAAAGAACAGAGGAGTGCAGAGACAGATCCAAGAGTTAAACCTTCCAGCTTTTTTTGTCCCATGCAGTTCTCATTCATTGAACTTGGTGGTCAATGATGCAGCATCAGATTCTAATCAGGCTGCTGAATTTTTAATGTAATTCAAAGCATCTATGTATTTTTCACTGCATCAACTCCTTGATGGCTAATTTTGAAGCAACATCTGGGAACATGCTCTCTGACATGGAAACTACTGAGTGCCACATGATGGGAAAGTTGAGTGGAGGCAATAAAGCCAATCAAACACCAAATTGGGAAGGTGCCATGTTGCCATTATGGAGGATAATGCTATGACGAGAACTGTTTGTTGGAGAACAGTGGCAGAGGGAAATGCAATCACCAGAAACATACATAACTTCAAATTTCTGTGTGACTTAGTGTTGTGGCATGACATATTGTTTGAAATAAATGTTGTAAACAAGAATCAGAGAGGTAGCCGTGTTAGTCTGGAATTGCAGAAGTGACAAAGAGTCCTGTGGCACCTTAAAGACTAACTAAAGTATTGAAGCATAAGCTTTCGTGGGCTAATACCCACTTCGTCGGATGCATGCAGTGGAAGTATCCAGGGGCAGGTATAAATAGGTAGGCAAGAACCAGGTTAGAGATAACAGGGTTAGTCCAATGAGGCTGGACCAGCTTGTTATCTCTAATCAGGGAGGGTGAGGTATTCCTCTAGCAGCTGAATTGGAGGTGTGAACAGCAAGAGAAGAGAAACTGCTCTTGTAGTAGTTAGCTAGCCACTCGTAATCCCTATTCAGTCCTAAATTGATTGTATCAAATTTGCAGATGAATTGCAGCTCTGCAGTTTCTCTTTGCAGTCTGGTCTTGAAGTTTTTTTGCTGCAATATGGTGACTTTTAAATCTGTAATTGTGTGTCCAGGCAGATTGAAGTATTCTCCTACAGGTTTTTGTATATTGCCATTCCTGATATCTGATTTGTGTCCATTTATCCTTTTTCATAGGGACTGTCCAGTTTGGCCGATGTACATAGCAGAGGGACATTTCTGGCACATAATGGCATATATTACATTGGTAGATGTTCAGGTGAATGAACCAGTGATGGTGTGGCTGATCTGGTTAGGTCCTGTGATGGTGTTGCTGGTGTAGATATGTGGGCAGAGTTGGCATCGAGGTTTGTTGCATGGACTGGTTCGTATTAGCCCACGAAAGCTTATGCTTCAATAGTTTAGTTAGTCTTTAAGGTGTCACAGGACTCTTTGTCACTGTTGTGAACAAGAGACTCCAAGGTGTTGACCTGGATATAGCTGGACAAAGCAAAGTCATACCTACAGTCTTACTGGTCAGACGCGGGATTTCAAAACGTTCTGAAGGGTGCACAGAAGTTGGCAGAGGAACTTCACACTGAAGCTATTTTCCCACCCATTCAAGAATACAAGAGTTACCGAAGAAGAAGAAGACATTTTGATTACGAGGCATGGGATAATCCCATAAGAGACCCCAAACAACAATTCAAAGTTGAATACTTTAACCAAGTTACTAGATTGTGCAATACAGTCAGTTAAAGAACATTTCACGCAGCTCAAGGAACACAGCAGTATATTTGGGATGTTTTATGATATTCAAAAATGCCTCACTATACCTGAAGAAGACTTACACCAGAAATGCAGAGCACTAGAAGCAGTATCGACACATGATGACATGCATGATATTGATGCGAGTGATTTAGGTGATGGACTGAAAGCCCTTTCAAGATACATTTCAGCAGGATCAACTCCAAAGGCTGTTCTGGAATATATGTGCACAAATAAGATGACCACCCTCTTTCCAAATGCTTTTGTTGATCTTCGCATACTTCTAACACTTTCTGTATCAGTTGTCAGTGGAGAACGCAGCTTCTCCAAGCTGAAGTTAATAAAAATACATCTATGCTCCAAAATGACACAGGAGAGATTGGTTGGCCTTGCAGCCATCTCAATAGAGCATGAGCTGTCCCAGACTACGGACCTTCAAGAATCAGTTCAAATCTTTGCAACCAAGAAGCCGTGGAAAGCACCACTTTGATTATGCAAACAGATAAAAATGTCAGTGTTTACCATGCAGACAAGAAAAGTTACATTTGCCGTTCAGGCGTTTGAAAGTTAAATGTTACTTAACATTTTTGAACAAGGCATTTTAAGTTGTTAGTTCTCCTTTATTGGGGTAGGTATCGGAGCAGTACCATGAGAGAAGCAGAACAGGAAGAAAGCAGAATTGAGACTGTTCAAAGTTTCGGCCCAAGCGAGGGGGCCAAAATGTTGTGGGCCGGCCCTGGCTATCCAAAAGGGTTATGACGGCTCTTGAATGGAGCACAGTTGGAACTGAAGTATACACCTGTAAGAGAAGAGGAAGAAAAAAGGGCAGAGGACTAATGAAAGAGGGGAGGGCATGGGGGAGGCTATGAGAAATCTGAGCGCCAGCCGCTATGGCCTGCCTCTCGGAGCTGTGTGATTAAGTGGCTGCCTTCTATTTTTCACAGAGCCAGACACTGGCTGAAAGACCATGGGGACTGTTATAAAGAAAAGTTTTTCCTTTGTTTTTCCTTGCAATTAAGATGGTGTTTTATAATTTTTAAACAGCATAATTTATACATCACTTCCATGGTGGGTGGTGGTTGCTTCCCCAGAGGGAGAGAGCATGCATTAAAGGAAACTGCTGTATATTAGTTTATGATTATGACCTGCCTGTGTGTCACTGGGAGTGGAACCGGACTGCAGTGGTCTCTCAAGCTTTCCCTTAACAAACCAGAAGTTTAACGTATTCATCCAGTGCAAAAGTTTATTCTCTTTCCAATTTAATTCATTATTTTCCCCTTTACTTTGATGACACGTTTAAGTTAGTTTCACATTTTATTTGTCTACTGAGCTCCCTAAGTTGGGGAAATTAGTATTGTGTGTGCGGTTTGATTTAATTAGTAATTGGGGAAATAGGTCTGGCATGTTTCATGGAGGCTTGGGGAAATTGTCAATTAGCATTGTGTTAATTGGTGTCGGCTGTCCTTGCTTTTTAGTTTTTAACCCCTTTTACCTTGTTCCCACTTTCAGTGTGTAAAATCTGGCTGCTTATTATTCTTTAAGTAAAGGATTAATTGCTTGAATTCCTGTCTGTGCTTGGTGTCCTTTTTCCCCCCAGCGTGGTGGGATTTGTGTGTGTCTGTAGAATAGGCTTTCTGATTTCTTTCAGGACCAGTCCTCCTGTCATCTATTTCAGATGTTTCAGTAGAGTTATCGTATTGAGCCTTGAATGACCTCTGCTTAGAGCAAGGTTTTTTATTTTCAGTAAGCGTGTTGTATGTTCATTAAAACTATATACAACCTCTTAAAATTACTTCCTCATTTGAGGTATACTAAAAAGTGCACGTTAGCACCACTGTAAACTGTGAAACTGTGCTTTCATTTGCCTATTGCTACACTAGGACACCATTGGGGCATCTTCCTATATTGCTGAGTCCTTAAACAGGGCATGACTAAAACTCTATATATCACAGATGGCCCATCTGAGGTACAATGGCCTCACCTTTAGCACTGCTCTTTTGCCTTTTAAGGGGTCTCCAATATCACTTCATTTTCCAGTTTACCTGTGGAATCTCTACCACCAACCCATTCTTCTGGAAGCAGCTCCCACTATACACAAACAGTGCCTCTGCCAGAGAAGGTAGGTTGAGTGAATGTAGCTAAACTTGCTGCCTCCACAGCATTGGAGCTGCTGAGGCAGCTGAAAAAGTGAAGTGACATCATCACCCCTAAAAGCGTCAACATCAAAATATTTTGCATCCTGACTGAAATTCCAGGGCAAGCAAATCAGTGTTTGTAGCAGCATTCCAGCAGGTACTGTATTCTAATGGGAAAGAGTACATTCAGAGATGGCATTAAAACACCAGTGTACCATAGTCACAGCGGGTGCCGTCAAGTACCCACCTGACCGGACATTTTGGAGACACCTCCACCTACCTAATAAGAGGGTCCAAGTCATCACAGGATCACCCAGGTCAGTGTGCTCAGCCCCCCGCCATGAAGACAGAATCTCATGTTGTTCTTTTCATTCACAGCACTGGTGTGGTCTTAGCCAGAAGGACAGCAAGGCCAATGCGGACCTGAATGTGGAAGGATTCGTGCTTCATTTCAGTAAAGCATTTAAGTAAGTGCACAATATTCTTCCCTGTTCAGCAAAGCATGTTTCAATGAGACAAAAACATGTGCTTAAGTCACACACACACATAAAAATATGAGGTTACGATCATTAAAAGACTTGGATATGGTCAATTTTTTATAAAGGGGACAGAAAAATTGCCAGGACAATTAGGTCAACGTTAGTAATTTATTCTGAAGCTTCTGAAAATCTGCAGCTGTATGGGATGGGGGAGGGAGGCATTATACTAGTTAGCAGAAAAATATCACTGAAATCACATGTAAAAGTAAAGTAATATTAAGGGGCTAATAATAAACTCCAATAGCTAAATAGTTAAGACTTACATAACTAGATAACTGGAGTGAGGCTATTTATCTCCATAGAGCCTGTAATTTGTTCCCATTAAAAAGCCCTCTATTCAGGGATTCATACCTCAGATGATTCTTGGCAGAGAAAACGTCAACCCAGGAGCAACTTATGGTTTATTTTAATTATCAAAAATCTATTTGGTCCTTTATAAATTAATAGGAGCTGAAAATAGCAGCACTGTGATCTCTGTGGAGTCCCCAGTGGACATTTGTCCAGATCACAAACCCAGCATACACTTCAGTACAATTAGCAGTCTCTGCTCAAGAGAGGCCCAGGCCTGGGATAGCGGGGTATTACAGGTCAAAACTGAAGGGTATTGGCACAGAGCTGTGTGGGAAAGCTTTGTACAGTGCCTGCTCTCACTAGGCTTGGCTCTTGCCCATACTATTAATCACTCTCCTTGACGAGCACCAAAATCGCATACAATTTACAAACACCAATTTGAAAAGAATACTATTGTTTTCAAATAAAGCGGGGGGAGTTGGTTGGCAAATCAATACATAAATATAATAGCATTCAATTTGTATGACACCAGCCATAGAAAGAAAGGGAAAGTCCTATTTAAAGGTGATGATGTGCTCTTAACTCCTGCTGTTGGGTGTCCAGCTATTAACAAGAGGTTAGCATTAATGCCTAGTGGGAATAATTAATTAATTGTTAATTAGTATTAACAATTTAGACCCTGATCCCGCAGATGTCAGTAGGACGTCCACATGCATAAAGTTAAAGCATGAGTATAAATGTTTGCAGGACTGGAGCCATATATAGCGCCAAAAACTTACACAGAGTAAGACCTTACCCAGCCCTGAACAATATATAATCTATAGCCAAGACAAGAGTTAAGTCGGGATATGATAGCTATGTAACAACCTCGCTGCCTACATGAGTGAGGTGATCCCGAGAAGTCAGGCAGGCAAAATATAATTTCCCAATTGGAATTTGACCATGGAAGACGAATAAACATTGGGAAATGGAACCTATTCGCTCTTCTTTCTGGTTTGCCACTTAATGATGATCTGGACTTGGCTAGTGTTAAGCACAAAAAAAGCAAGTGGATGCTTGAGGCCCCTGCTTTTTGAGGGGGTCTTGCACACAGCAGAAGCTTTGCATCTCCTCGCCTGGCTCTTTCATACCTTCCTGCAGCCTGTCTGCAAAGGATGGGAACAATTCACCAAGAGATCTCTCCCACTCACACATAGGGCTGCCAGAAAACAAGAATTCCATTTCATGAAAAATGCCGAGAACATACATGTATTTTCATTCCACGCCATGATGCCAAGGAGACATTGATAATGACAACAAAACATTGTCGTCATGATATGGAATGAACACACATTTCAAATTTTTGAAAATGTTCACCAAAAGCTGAGATGAAGCAATAACTACCCCAGCATAGCCAGATGAGATGTGGAAGAGCCAGATTCAAGCCCTTATTCTCATTCAGGCAGAGCATGGACTCCCAACCAGTGGACTCTACAGTCAGTTTCCATCTCTTTCAATCTCTCCAGTTGGAGCTGTTGGAAAACATTCATTGGGCTGGAAAAAGAGACAGCTCTGCACCAAACAGAGCAAGAATTTAACCCTAAATGTCCCTTATCACAAGTGAGTGTACTAACCACCGGTCTATTGCCTATTCTGCTCTGGTTCTCTCTCACACACCCCAGAAATTCCATCTTGAACTTGAGAACCCTTCTGATGAAAATGTAGTCAAAAGCACTCTGTTTGCACATAACATTTCAGTTTCAACAAAACGGCCTTTTCAGACAGAGAAAAAAGTTGTTGAAATGTTTTCAGTCAGCTCACTCCCTGGGCCAGACTGGGCCATGCCATTTCTTGTGACTCTGTATATTTTAAGGCTAACTCTGTTTCAACTGGAACTGCTTCAAGATCAATGGATTTGCAGCACTCCCGAGCTCTGTAACCATTTGACTTTATCAGCTAAGAGCAGCTCCTGCTTCTAACTGGCTCTCTCCTCTTCCCCCATCGATCTCTCCTTCCTTCCACCATCCCTGCGCCCACTGACCAACATGTTGCTGCTTCCCGCTTGCCGGTACACTAAGCTCCTCCAACCCACCCACTCCCACCTCCTCTACCAGCTGGCAGCTGCCTCAGCTCCTGTTGGACAGCAGGACTCCCTTTTGCATTCCTCTCCCAACCTTTTAGGCACCTCTTCGGTTTCCTCCCTGCCTTTGATCTGCTACTCCTGCCTCTCTACTTCACCCTCATGACACACGCTACCCCTCTGCCCCATATTGCTACCGTAGAATGCCTCATTCTTCCTTTGACTCCCTCTACCTTCTCGCTTGCCCTGACACAGACTGAAACTTCTCTCCTGCTGCTCACCCCTATCTCCACTATTACGGTGCCACACCTCTTCTCCTCCCCCACTTATCAGCTTCCACTGCCCATCCCACCTCCTCAAACAAAGATTTGTAGGAAAGATTAGATTCATCACCTCAGGTGACCAAGAACTCTGGTTTTCCTCCCATCAGTAAATACAATAATGGGTATAAAGGGAGGGCTCTCCAATGGAAACAAATCACAGTCACTACAATAGGGTGGAACTTCCATCACTGGGGGATGGTAGATGTGAACGTAGAATGGGAGCATTGCTTATGACACTGAGCTCAAAGGAACACAAGATCAATGGTAAGTGATATATCTACTGCTGGCAACCACCTTATTTTACTTTAAGTGAGATGCAGAACATGTAAACTCCCACAGCCTGAGTCTAATCCTTACTTAATAAACCCATTCCAGCTCAAATCACCCTAATCAATCTGCTTGTGTTTAAAGGGTATGTTATTTCATGGCACAAGTGTCAACAAGTATTTGGCTCTTTGAATACATGAAAGTTTGTATTAGTTGTCAGTGGGATGTTAGGGAAAAACTAGCAGCAGTTGAGAGCAGAAGTTTTATGGTTCTGAGTGGGATACAAAGTATGGAGAGGTTACTGTGGACTCAATGATTCTCATAGTCCAGAGAATTTGTGTCTGCATAATCCCTGCAGATCAAGAGGAGAATAAACCTAATTGCTCATTAAGGGCTAGATTCTGGTTTGGGACAACATAGATTCAGACTTTAAGGTCAGAAGGGACCATTATGATCATCTAGTCTGACCTCCTGCACAATGCAGGCCACAGAATTTTACCCACCCATTCCTGCAATATACTTCTCACCTATGTCTGAGCTATTGAAGTCCTCAGATTTTGGTTTAAGGACTTCAAGGTACAGAGACTCTCCCAGCAAGTGACCCATGCCCCCTGCTGCAGAGGAAGGTGAAAAATCTCCAGGGCCTCTGCCAGTCTGCCCTGGAGGAAAATTCCTTCCCGACCCCAAATACGGCGATCAGCTGAACCCTGAGCATGTGAGCAAGACTCACCAGCCAGACACCCAGGAATGAATTCTCTGTAGTAACTTAGATCCCATCCCCTCCAACTTTCCACTCAACATGGCTGTGCATAGAAATAAGAACTCCCCTTTTAATCATCAGTGGGCCACTCAGATGTTGGGTCCAGACATTCAGGAGTAAGTGGGGCTGTGAGCCCACTTATTTCCTCCACCTCAAGGAAAGCAAGTGGGGAGTGCCTGGAGAGGTGGGGTGTGGACAGTCTTGGTTCCACCCCCGAAACACTGACCAACACAGTTAAATGTTTTTAAATACATCAGAAGCAGGAAGCCTGCTAAATAATCAGTGGGGCCCCTGGATGATTGAGATACAAAGGGAGCACTTGAAGACGATAAAGTCTGGTCCCTACCTGCTAGGTTCACTCCCTCTGGGGCACTTGGCACTGGCCACTGTCTGTAGACAAGATACTGGACTGGATGGACCTTTGGTCTGACCCAGTATGGCCATTCTTATGTTCTGTGTTTTGGTTGGGTGTGGGGGGCAGGGAGGGGCTGGAGCACCAGAACTGGCTATACAAATAAGCCAGGAGCAAATCACTAAGCCCAAAGAAGCAAGGATGGAACTGTGACTCAGAAGAGCTTCTCTGAGTCATAACATCTCCTGGGGCTACATCTGGATTGGTGCAGCTTGCACACCACCTCTTGCTCAGGAGTGTATCTACATAGTCACCGTCTAGGCTTTACCTAAACCATCTAAGCACAACATAAAGGTTCACTCACATTATCTCCAAAACAGTTTTTTTAAATAAGAAGAGCGCATCTAGCATAAGCAGGTGGCTACCAAGGAAACATGCTCAGCTCAAACTGCACCACTAACCACCTCCTTTATGAACTTCTCCCACTCTTGTATCCTTGCCTTCTGCCATATGGTGTCTAGCATATCCTCTGCCTCCCCCCGCCCCCCACCCCTTTACTCTTTTCCTTTCATGGAAAATTAATCCCTAAATAGGGAAGAGTGGAAATGGGGCTCCTCATGTTTTCAGCAGGGAAATGGAGATATTCTGGGAAGGAAAACAAGTTGCTCTTTTGGGACTTGTGCTTGTGTTTTAGTCTTTTTGCTGTTTTGGAGTGAAAAATAATAATTTAAAAGTGTATAATCCATAATCTCACTGCTCTTCTCTCTTCCTCTACCACTTTCAGTGATATCTGTTACGGGTGCACTCAGTACCAAATTCCACTAACACCCTTCCTCTCAAAATAACAACCCCATTCCGAATGTGATCGTGATTTCTGATGGTGTGAGTTAGTTCTGAACACAATGTTTCATTTCAGCAGCTCAGTCGGAGCCTTCCCATTCATGCAAAACTTCTCATTTCCAGCTGGCTCCACAATGAGTTCCAATTTTCTTCCATTAGCATTAATGCAAGTTACCGACTGAAATTCACTGCAAGTCTATGAGAGGCTGGACCCCTTAATATTTTCTTCAAGTTCACTCTTCAAGACCAGCCTTAGAGACGCACACAGGTTCACTGTGAAGAGCAAGCTTGCCAGGTGAATGACAAAAACCTTGAGAGCTAATGTTCTCACGCTTTGAGGAGGCAGTTTATGTATGAGCCTGGCAGCAAGCCAAACAGAATGAGGCAGGTCTAGAAATTATTCAGAATGCAATTAAAACATGTCTTTCAAAGCTGATACATTTTGATCTGGCAGTGTGGAAGACTAAAATGTAAAACACTTTCATACACTGTGCATCTGGGATGGACAGATCTCACAGGGCTGAAACCCATGGCAGTCCTCCATGACCTGAAGCTTCTCCTGACAGGATCTCTTTTAGGCGCTCTCAGCTGCCATTTCTCTCCCCTTCCCTCTGAGCTCTGTCTCCTCTCAGATTCTCTCTGAGCTGGATCCTGTGAGGCACTAAACACTCTCTAGTCCCAACATCAGTGGGAGTTGAAAGTGTAGAGTACCTTGCAGGATCGGTCTCTTCTCCTTTCCTGCAGGCCTCCTTTGTGCTATCAGAGCCTTCTAACCTCACCAGTTGACAGCCTGTCTGACACAGCCATCATTATCTCACCACACTATTCCTAACGGCTATTTCTAATGTTATTGCTAATGTGCTAGTATCTTATTTCTTATCCATCTGCTCCTTGGCCTGCTCACGGTCTTAAACTGATCAGCTGACTGATATTGAAGTGTTACTCAACATTTCCCCACCCTACTCTACCAGCCTTAAGGAGAAGCATGAACTATAACACTGGAATGGGGTCCACACTCTCCAAACCATGCCAGCTCTTTAGCAATTTAAGATGTGCAAGTGAAAAAATGGCAGGATTAACAATTTAGCCACCCACCATAGTAGCTGTATTCTTCCAACCTGCTACAACTAACATAGGCACGATACAAACTAGAGGTGGCAGGAGGTAGAACCTTCTCTGCAGCCTGGAACACCTTTCCAAAAAAAAGGAGGACACTCACATTGCCTTCATTAGGCTCCCTCCCCATCCCCCAGTGTAAATCCTGCTTCTTCTCCAAAAAGACCATGACAAGAAGAAAGCAACTGGGCAGTACATTCGACAGCCCACAATCCTCAGTGCTCTTTTGTAACTAACCTCCAGCAGTGGGACACTACAGCGATAGGTACTTTAGAAATGCTGATGGATTAGATTGATTTCCCTTCCTCAGAGTCTGCACATCAGACTCCAAACACAAAGGGAGCTGAAACATTAGTCCATACATCTTTTCCCCTTCACTTGTAAAACGTGTTACACCTCAACCAAGAATTCTATTGTGCTGTAAGGACGTATGCCATTGTTTAGTACAGAGTGCAGGAGAAAGGGGCCTATGAGCTTTCACACTTCCCTTAGGGTGACCAAATGTCCCGATTTTATAGGGACAGTCCCGATATTTGGGTCTTTTTCCTATATAGGCTCCTATTACCCTTCATTCTGATTTTTCACATTTGCTGTCTGGTCACCCTAACTTCCCAGGACATATTGCAGCAAAAATTTTCATTGGTGATATTAAATACATGAGAATTTATGGGAAGATTTGATTGTGTCTAATTGGGCCAACCCAAAGGTTGAGCAGAGAGCTCAGCAGGGACACAAAGGATAGTGAGGGACACAAAGGATAGTGAGGGACACAAGGATAGTGAGGGACACAAAGGATAGTGAGGGACACAAGGATAGTGAGGGACACAAAGGATAGTGAGGGACACAAGGATAGTGAGGGACACAAAGGATAGTGAGGGACACAAGGATAGTGAGGGACACAAGGATAGTGAGGGACACAAAGGATAGTGAGGGACACAAGGATAATGAGGGACACACACAAGGATAGTGAGGGACACAAAGGATAGTGAGGGACACAAAGGATAGTGAGGGACACAAGGATAGTGAGGGACACAAGGATAGTGAGGGACACACACAAGGATAGTGAGGGACACAAGGATAATGAGGGACACACACAAGGATAGTGAGGGACACAAAGGATAGTGAGGGACACAAAGGATAGTGAGGGACACAAGGATAGTGAGGGACACACACAAGGATAGTGAGGGACACAAAGGATAGTGAGGGACACAAGGATAGTGAGGGACACAAAGGATAGTGAGGGACACAAGGATAGTGAGGGACACAAGGATAGTGTGCAAGCTCAGCACCAGGGCCTATATCAGAGAATGTTGCCACACATGAGCCACAACGTCTCTTTGGGTCATAACGGCCCTGCCCCACCTCCTGAGGAGCAGGCGAGGGAAATGCAAGTGTAATGAGGACGACTGAGCCATCATTACACTAGCATGAATGGTGATAATAATGTGAGCCCCCCAGAGCTGGGAAATACACACTCCACTCTCCATCCTCTTGAAGGACTCATTTCTGGATCTCGTCCCCTTCCTTCAGTAGGACTCAACCCACTTACCTGGCAAGGGAGAGCAGTTTGAGGTGGGTGCGGGGGGGCACAGTTCCACAGTAAATTCTGGGCCTTTCAATCACAGGCCCAGTTCAAAGACTCTCAGAGTTGCTGCCTTGGGCCCTGCTCAGGCAGGCTGGAGCTGGGAGTGGCAGGCACTAATGCTTTCAGAAGGGACAGCGGGGCTTGTAACGCATCTTGTCAGTTATTAGTTAATGCAAAGACATGCCAGTCAAGGAGGGCTGCTCCTACTCCCACTGAAGTCAGCTGGAGCGTTGCCATGGGCTGCAGTGAGAGTAGGATGAGCCCTCGGGAAAGCAACCAGCCTCCCTAAATCACAGGGCATTGCTGAGTTTTTGCTGTATTAACGAGGGAAAAGATGTTGAGATGCCACTTTTGGGAGATATGACCCAGGCTGAACATGTGACATCCAAAACTCCCACTAACTCAGGCTGTTTCGTATTGTGAATGAGTGCCATGGAAAGGAGGAGGAGGACCCTTGGACTATGCTGAGGGTGATCCTTCGCACCTATACTTACTAACACAATAAAGTAAAAGAGCCAAGTTTTGTCCTAACCATGATCCACAAGTGTGAGCTGTCTGCTAGAACAATATTCCTGAACAACAACATGATGATAGAACAAGTCAGCTAATCATTTAAAGGAGTAACGTGGCCAATTCGAAAGAAGGCTAGAGGTTTTTAAAATGACATTTTAATAGAATTAGAAACTAATAATTAAAATGGCGAATTATCAGAATGACACTATACTAATACCATCGTCACAATAATTATCCCATCAGAATTTCAGAGGCTGCATTCTTTTCTATTCGATTTACAGTTAATCTTGTAAAAAATAACAAATCCTCCCTGAGAGTATAGTAGTAATAATAATACTCAGTACTTCAAAGTGGTGTACACTCATTAACTAATTAGTCCTCACAGCATTCTTGTATTATCATCATCTCCATTTGGTGATGCTTATACATTACATGGGAAAGGGGAGTCAGATTCTGTTTTCAGCACACTGACGTAAACCTGGAGTAACTCAGTGACTACTGAGTGATTACCCCATATTTGCACTGGTGAAGATGATAGCAGAACCTGCCCCAGGTATTTTAAGTGACTTGTTCAACATCACACATTGGGTCGTTGGCTGAGATGGGATTATAACTCGAGAGTTTCTGGCTATCAGTAATCTACTCGATCTGCTACTTCTTGCCAACATTGCGCATATCCTGAACAGTATGTGCACAATAAACTCCTATATTTCCTGTCTCCTGTATGAGTAAATAGAAAATAAGGAACAGTCCAGAAAGCAAGATGAAATTCAAACTGCTTTGAGGTTCAGATCAGTTAGACCAGGTACCCTTCTCCAGTTCTTTAACAACCCCAAGGATTCTCCCTGCCTTTGGGGATAACTTGCAAAATCAATCACAGGGTCTCAGCAGATCTGCCGGTCTCAGCTGGATTTACTGCTGTTTTCAAATGTCCTTGTATCCTGGAGCTTCCATGAGCTACAAACTGGGAGGCATGGAAAGAGGATCAGACCAAAAGAAGCTGAAGATTATGAGAGGAAAGATGAGAAGGGATGGGGAAGAGCCAGATGATGGATTACCCGGGGATGTGACTGCACCAGGAAGGAAAACATGCAGGACTGAGGACTGGATATTGTGGTGTGGAAAAGCATGTGACCAGGTAGCAGAAGACCTCTTCAAACTTTTTAAGACTTACCTGAATCTAATCACCAGTGAAAGAGGAATCTTTTCTCCCTACCTCTCAAAGTAAGGTCCACCAAATTAAAGCATTCTATATTAAGGCAACATAAAGGGTTTGATCAATATAGAGAATTGCACTAAACCATCAATATTTGTAATTTCCTTTGCTCTCCCGGGGCTATTTCAGTTTGTGGGCTGTGGGGTTTTTTTGTTTTTGTTTTTTTTTAATGAAAGGGGTGGAAGCTTTTTGCAAAGCAAGGCTGTTGGAGGATATCATGGACATGTTCAGATATGAATTAATTAGAATTCCTGTACAGTTTTCTTATGTTAATTATAGCTTAATTTGATTGCTTAATAGCTCTAGTTTTCGTAATGTTTAGCACCTGTTGTAAATTGCACAAGATAAATCGTCTTCTACCGTCTACTGTGTTTACTCCTAAATTTTGCCTTTACCTTTCAGCTCATGGCTTTGGATTGGCGCTGTCTCCTTTTCTTGCCTGTGGCCTTTTCATCAAAGAAATCTCTCTTTCACTGGACTTTTGAACCAATGAAGAAGTAGATTTCATTTAAATACCGTTTAAAAAACAAAAAATAAGAGGTTTTTTAAAATCATATTGGGAAAGAAGAATGTTTCAGATGCTTTAAACAGTGCAAATGTTGACCCCTGGTATTATGCAGACTTCCACTTATGGGTCATCTTTTTTTCCCTTTCCCTTTTTGATGCACACAGCTTTTTTTATTCTTCTTTTACAGGGTTATTAGACAGAAGTGGAGGCCCTGCATCATTAATTGATTTCTTCCATACATTGTACTATGATACAATTTTTCAAGGCTGTGCATAATTGTGTTCTCTGTGCCAGTGTTCTATGTTCTGTCCTTGTCATATTGTCATTGAAGGCTGATTCCACCCTCTGTAATTGGAGATGTTCTACTTTTGGACAAAGGTGTGGGGGCAGCTCAGGGGAACAGCACTGACATTTACTTCATCAATTTATTTTTATTGTTCCTACATTTATTGCAGCTATAACAGCCCTTTAATAGTTATATCTCCTCCCTGTAGGGTATTCTGGTATTTGAAATTTTTTTAACTCATTTGTTCTCATAGATAACAGTAAAGTGCATTTCATGCTAACCTTTAGGTTTCAATCTTCTCTCTTTCTTTGGCTCTGAAGCAGTTGCAGCTTTAAACTTTTACTGCATTGTCAATCTAAAGGCCACCACCACCGAGTCCATTCTAATGCTGGAGTAACCACAAATTAGTGGCCCTGAAAATTTCAGGGAGGTTAGTCCTCAATCAAGAGTATAGCGATTGTCATCATTCAAAACTGGTCATCCTTTTACCAGGGGAGGGGGGAATACAGTAAATACTAACATCAAGTCTCCTTTTACTGTCTCTAGTCAAATAAGGGATCATAATTAAATCTTTATGACTAAGGGAGTAACGACTTGACCAGCTGTGAGTCTGTGCCCTTCAGTACCTGGCAGACAAGATATTGTACTAAATGTTTAAAGAAAATGTCACTTCAGTTGGCAATTTTTCCGTTGTCTCTAGTATTTCCCCCACTCCCTCCATGGAAGGGACATTATCTCACTGGCCAATTATATCACACATGGTACTTCATCTCCAGTATGATACCATCAGGGAAGACACATGGTTTCTAATATTTAACTCATGAGTTAATTTAGGAAGATAACTTTCACTACTCAATGTTACACCCCTGCCTCCGTATCTAAAGTTTCAAATAGGCACCTTCAATGAACATTCAGAATGGCCTCTCTTATATGGCCCCCTGTGAGGATGGACCTGAACTTGGCTGTGTAAAACCCCGGATGGTGGACAAATTCAAATCCAGATGTGAACGACACAGCTGGACCATGTCCTTACAGTGGGCAACGCAAGACAGCTGGATCCAACATCCCTACATGTTGGTGAAGTCTGGATTCAGAGCTGGCGCAGAACTTTGCAGCATGAGCCCATCTCTAATTTCTAAGGTGCCGTGAGAAGCTGACCACCTCCTGCTGGGTGCTGACCTTCCTTGACGCTCATTGATCTCAATGGGCGATGGGTCAGTCGAAGTCTGTGGAAGTTGAAGGCACTCAGCACCTTGCGAAATCAGATCCCAAATGCAGCAGCTTTTAAAAGATAGTGAATTAAATACCAACAAAATACATTTCCTCAGACAGCGGGCCTGATTCTGGTTTTCAGGTATTTACACATGGCAGTTCTGGAGCTGTAAGTACTTAGGAAAATGCCCTTGGAAAGCAAGTGTGCTTTGCTACAAAGAGAGGGAAAAGGCACACAAGTGCTATGCTGAGGTCCTGTGGCCATAGGAGGATCCATCTTTCTTTTAACTGCAGCTGTTGGCAAGAACATTTCCAACCTCACCTCTTTGGTTCCACCCTCTTTCATTACACAGACAGATTCTTTACCTCAAAGCCTTTTTTCTTAAAGACACTGCCAAGGAAGAGCTTAATTAAAGTGAATGGAGACATTCAAAATGAGAAAAAAAATAGGGCAGGGAGATAAAGAGAAATCAGACGACTAAGGATAAGAAAAGAGGACTAAAGAAAATAGTGTAAAAAACCCATGTTGCTTCTAATGGAGCTGTGTGACTGTCTCTCTGCTTGAAGTACCCGAACCTGCCCGAAGTTAAACAACATTGCATTGTGTGCCTTTCAGAGTACTTGTTTGTTTTTGCTAACTAGCCATAAGACTAGATTATTTGGAAGCATGTTTATTAATGACATCTATAAAGGCTACCCAAAAGAGAGCGGTAGCCTGAGGTGAGACTGGTCCTCCATAACAGTTACATTGTTTAAGCCAAATCTTCGGCTCCCAAGCCTGAGTTTTTATCAGGGGACCCGATCTTGAGAGACGCTGAATACTGCTGGCATGGTGCTGTCTGCACTGCATATCATCTACAATACTATAAGTTGAGGCTGATGTCAATACTAGTTGATCAAGCACTGGCCCTGTAAGGAGGCACTCAGCAGCTATGGGACCAAATGCCGATAGCTGAGGAGTACATGCAACCGCCACTTTGGCTTCAAAAATCTTTGCCAGAACTGCAGTAAGTTCACTCTGAACGTTCTGGCAGGGACGTTTGTTAAAGCTTGTGTTGCTGCTATCTCAAGTTATACCCATGCAAACTGGGAGTCATTTCACTGAATCAACGGCATTATCATGCCATTGCAAAATTAATGTGAGGGAGTTCGAAATCAAGCCTCCTATACGTACGGCCATCAAACCTTGCCAACACTGTTTAGCGCTTTCTCTGAGGCTGCTCCTGCCCTGCAACTCTGTCCTGCCTGGCTGATGTCAGGTTCTCCCTGTGAGGTCACCGCCTCCCAAACTCTTTTGCCCAATAGGCTGAGGTCCTGGAAAAGGCCTTTATGATGTCACTGCCACATCTACCCCTCCCGTGCAAGACTGATGTTCTGTCCCTGGCCAGCCTTTTTGGATACACTGATGGATCAGAATAAAGTGCTCTGAAAATGAGCTACAGACCAACAATTGTTCCTAGTCATTATTCAGAAATTATTTTAGAAAAACTAGAACATTAGAATCATCAACTATTCAGAGACAATTATTGGAGAGAAGAAGCAATATTAATCAAATACCTGATTGGTTATGACTTCCATGCAAGGTGTACAAAGGGAAGAAAAGGACCAGAGTCTTTCCTGTCAATAGCCCCCTGCATGGTCAATCAGCATGGAGACTCCAACTGATGGGTGCTGCAGGATCTCATCAGATGTCCCGAAGGGTGGCAACCCTCCTCCCCAGACACACACATACCTCTTTGGTGGAGGGATGGAAGCAGGAAAAAAGCAAGAGAAAAAGAGAAATGAGGGAGGAAAAGAGAACACAAAAAGGACAAACCCCAATGTCCCCAGTGATTCTAAGGGACAAAGTCCTTGGCAGGAAATCAAATTCTGCCACCCTAACAGTGTTTTTTCTGGGCCTAGAACTGAGTCGGCACCAAGTGGATCAGACTGAACAGGTTCCGAACCTCTCAGAGGCTCTTACCTTCTAAACAGGGACTGCCAAATCAGAAGTAGGAAAGGAGACAACTCTGAAGAGGTTCATCTTCATGTTCATGTATATGAATCCTAATTCTCACTCAGTCCTCAAGGAGAAACCTTGAGAAGGAGACTTGCTGCAGCAAAGCTACAGGGGTCTCTGAGGCTGACAACAATATAGCAGTCAATATAGCAACATAAGAAAAAAGAACTTGTAAAACGATGTGCAACTTGTAAAACGATGGTGACTTTCACCATCACAATAGCTATATTTCCAATCTTGTGTGAGCTCCTGTTACAAGGGTAAAAACTTTCCACCAAGAGACCCCTAAAGTTAGGCACTGACATTTATATGTAGACACCTAAAAAGGCACTGACATAACAAAGAGCTTTTAGCACATGCTTAGATTTAAGCAGCTGAATGAACCCAGTGAGGTATTTATGTGCTTTGCAGATTGAGGATTTTCAGAAGTGTTGAGTACCCAACAGCTCCAGCAGGCCTGAATGTAGACCTCTGTTTTCTGGAAATTGTGATGAAGGTTTCATTACTGGCAACCCCAAAAGTTCAAAAACCATGCATCAGACCCATAAAATTACAAGGGTCACTTAAAATTCATGATTTTTAAAAAATAATAAATTGGCTGGGGAGGGAGTAATTTGTTTTCTGGATTGCATTCCTAGGATTCAGTTTGCCAAGCTTCATTCTATAGCCACGAGGGCTAGAAACTTAATTTAAAAAATAAAAATAAAAAGGGGAGATTCTCATATAGCAAGACTAGGAGCTGAGGCTTTTAGAAAAACAGCAATTCTCACAAGACTTAATAACACTGAAATTTCCAGCCTGAGTCTGAAGACCCAGGGCTTTGGATACGCCTCCCCACTTTTACATGGCTATCTTACCGGACCTGAACTCTGAACTTGCCAAGGTTTGACCATCACAAATTATTCCAGTCTTTGCCAGTTTATGTAAACCAGCCATTATGTTAGTAAGAATGCCAAAAAAAACCAACAACCCTAAAACAACCTACAGTCTATTCCACCTGCAAGGAAAAGCTGCTGTTACAAAGCCAATCAGAAATGAAAGAATCAACTAGAGGCGCAACTATCTGTGCCAATCACATACAGTGTTTTCCCCGAGTGGCCTGGTTTGTGGAGAAGGGTAACAGAGCTCATAGTGATAGCTGAGGAAGAAAGTGAAAGCAGTAAGTCTGGGTGAAGCACTGAGACTGTTAGAAAAGAGGATTGCTATTACAATAACAATGTATTTGCAACATTATACTGCTGTTAAGGTTGTGTCAGAGCTCCCATTAGGATCCCTCTATTCTTTCTATTCCCAAGGATTTATAACTCAGCCACAAAAATCTGTGATCAGTTTATATTTGTGGGGGTGGGGTTGCTTTCAAAAGCATAAGTAATTTATAGGCCTTTATTTTTTAAAACAGAAAAGAGATTTAAAAAAAAAAAAAGCAGAAGCAACAGATGTTTATATTCAGGTTCCTCAAACACTTTGATTTGCCTTCTCTATAATGAAACTTTTCAAGCAATTCATTTTTAACAGAGGAGCCTTTCCAAACTGCCTGCAAGGGATGATTTATTTTAAAAGATAGTTAAGGCACCAATAGTAAATATATATATCTATATATTGGATCAGCATTAAGTGATTTTCTAAAGCTGACACTGCTGACTGAGGAGTGCTCTTTGCTGAAGACTTCCCCAGTGATAGCACATGTAGACATAAGAAGGAGCAACAGAAATAAATGTGCCCAGCATCAGGCCTTTCTATCTGATTCTTTGGGCTGGTCCCCACTAGGGTTTAACGTCGACTTTAGCAAGCTAAAGTCGATTTAAGCCTGTACCTGTCCTCACATGCATGCCCTTAAAGTCGATTTACGGAGACCTTAAAATCGACTTCTGTACTCCTCCCTAACGAGAGGAGTAGCTGAAATCGACCTCTCTCTGGGTCGATTGTGATCTAGTGAGGATGCATGGGACGTTAAGCCTCCGACCTTCGGAGCAGCTCCGCGGACCCCCCCCCCCCCCCCCCCCCGCCCACCCGAGCAGCCCCGCGCCGGACCCCCGCCCGCCCGAGCAGCCCCACGCCGGCTCCCCCCTCCCGAGCAGCTCCGCGGACCCCCCCGCCCACCCGAGCAACGCCACGCTGGACCCCCCCCGCCCGAGTGAGGGGGGGAGCCGGCACGGGGCTGCTCGGGCGGGCACGGGGGTCTGCGGGGCTGCTCGGGCCGGCATGGGGGTCTGCGGAGCTGCTCGGGCGGGCGGGGGGGTCCGCGGGGCTGCTCGGGCGGGCATGGGGGTCTGCGGAGCTGCTCGGGCGGGCATGGGGGTCCGCGGGGCTGCTCGGGCGGGCGGGGGGAGCCGGCGCGGGGCTGCTCGGGCAGGCGGGGGGTTCCGCGGACCTGCTCGGGCGGACACGGGGTCCACGGAGCTGCTCGGACTGGGGCTGGTCCCCTGGGGAGCGTGCCCGGCTGCCCCGAAAGGTGGTGCCAGCTGGGGACTCCCGGCACTGTGGGATACCTACCCACAGTGCAACACTCCCTATGTCGACCCCTGCAAAAGTTTAAGGACAGACACTGTCGACCTGCTGTCCTTTGTGGGGACGCACTAAGTCGATTTTCTAAAGTCTACTTTAGAAAATCGACTTAAGGGAAATCGACCTTCTGCTGTAGTGAAGACGTACCCTTTGTTTTGTAATTCATACTTATGTATGATGCTAAGATGTGACTCCCAGATATGCTCGCCTTAGAAGGCAGGGATACCTACAGAGACATGAGTTTACCTCCATCTAAGATTGGGACTATATCCCTGGAAAGTCTGCAGATATCATTATATAGCCCATTTTCTCTCTACCCATAAGTATTCTTTTGCAGTTTACAGCTACATCTTTTAAACTAGCAATTTTGGGTGCCTCACTGTATAGCTCTCCAACTTCCTTAAAAGAGGCAGTGTGCCTGTTCTCTGAAAATTGAACTTCTTTAAGGTGTCTCCAGATGGGCACCCAAAATCACTAGTTACTTTTGAAAATGTAGGCCTTAATTCATATCCCCTCTTCTGCCTCTGTGATTTCCCTCTCTCTGCAGATGTAATTATTCCCTCAGGCCAATTTCCTCTGTGGCGTACTTTCATTGAAGGCAATGGAGTTACACCAGAGAAGAATTTAGCCTTATAATTTGAATCAGGGGTAGGCAACCTATGGCACGGGTGCCGAAGGCAGTACGCGAGCTGATTTTCAGTGGCACTCACACGGCTCAGGTCCTGGCCACCGGTCTGGGCGGGCTCTGCATTGTAATTTAATTTTAAATGAAATTCTTAAACATTTTTAAAACCTTATTTACAACAATAGTTTATTTATATATTAAACTTATAGAAAGAGACCTTCTAAAAATGTTAAAATGTATTACTGGCACACGAAAGCTTAAATCAGAGTGAATAAATGAAGACTCGGCACACCACCTCTGAAACATTGCCGACCCCTCATTTAAATCATTCACAAACACACATAGGCTCAAAACATATTTGTTTCTTCTGTGTTTTATTATTATCAGCAACTTTTATTTACACATTTTAAAGTTTAGCATTAATAGTGTGATAGTTTGCAGACTTTGTTCCCATCTGCCTTTGTAACCTGGAATGTTGCTTGTTTATTGCAAATAACGTTTTATTTAATTTTTATTTGCAAACCGATCACAATTAGTTCATCTGTAAAAATGTGGATCACAAAACTCACATGCTTACCTCATGTGTTGTGAGGCTTAATTAGTGAATGTTTGTACAGTACATTAAAGATGAGAAAAGCTACACAAGTATAATTACTGAGTCAGACATTTCTATTACAATGTTATTATTCGGCATGCTTTTTAGTCATATTTCAGTATATTGTGATTTATTGGGTTTTCATGGCATCTACCAAATCAGGATGGAGAAGAGAAGGCTTTTGATAGTGCTCTAGTTTCAGTCCCATTGGATTGGTTTCCCCCTGGGCTCAGTTCTGTTCAATTCTTATTCACTTTCTTGAAGGACTGAATAGCCCACGAACAAAACTTCCAAGCGCCACTCCCCTGTGGACAATGTGCTTAGAACATGCCTGCAGCAAGCAGTATGTGTGGATGGGGAAGCACATGTATGTATTTGTGATTTTAAGGCCCGCCTGAATGGCGACAAGTCTGGCAAGTTTCTTCTTCAAGGAGCCAGGGCAGTTCTGAAGTACTATATGGCAGCACAATTTCAGAGCATATAGAGTTTAAGAAAGTCTTTAAGCCATTTTCCCCTTTTACTACATGTTCCTTTGTTCCTATTTATTTAATCTATAATTTATTGAAGATGTCACTTGATAGGGTCTTTACTGTGCCTAGCCGGAACTTCTGCTAAAGTACTTCTCAGTAGGCACTGCATAACTCCCCTTTGATTACCATGTGATTAGTTTGTTCAACTGATGGCCTTTCTTCTCAAGATACTCATTGTGTCTTCTGCCTTCTAGGCAGTTCTTAAGAATTTAAATGAGCCGTTTTATTTCTTCCTACAAGCAGAGATCGACAAACCCAGCCCCACCCTTCTGCTTTCACTTTTAGTGGGCCTAATAAAAGTCATGCTTCTTTTTTTCCTGTGGGTCATGGCTAATGGAGAATTTTATGTTGTTTCTGACATTGTTTGTTGCGCCTCCCACGAGATTAAATGCTTCTACAGATTGAAAGACAGTAGCATAAATATCAGGGAAATGCCTCTGGTGTGTCAGATCTAATTAGACACTTACACTTGGGGGACAAACATCTTCACCGTTAAACTCAAAGCTCACCCTCATTCAGCACGTGCCCACAGAGACTAGGAAAGGAAGTAGAGCAGTCTAACCTGGACACAGTGCCAAATTAGAGCCAATTGCTTTCACTCTTTTAAGTCAGCCCCTTTTACTATATACATTATATATGCCGTATTTACACTGCTTTATCTGATTGATTTTCAGAGACACAGAAAATCCTCTCCTCAGGGGCTCTCAGTTCAGCTTCAACTGGGCTGAATTATGCACAAGTGAAGAAAAACCAAATGAGACTAGTCACTTGGCGTGTACTCACCTGAGGTCAGATCCCGCAGCGGGGGACACAGCCCCAGTAAACGGACCTCTCGGTCAGCAGAACATGGGCCTATGGAATGGAAGCCCCTGCCCGAGTTTACACAAGTACTGGCAAAGGGCTGCAATGCCTTGGGCAGGGAAAGGAGCAGAACTACCCCGACTAGTGCAGGGCCTGGGAAGAAGTAGCAGCAGATGGAGTCCGCTGTACAAACCCCACATTGGGTTTTGGTCCCAGTGAAGCCCTACTGGCAAAGACCTCATCCTCCATTATCTCTACGTCCTAGTCCAAGGAGCTGCTATGTGGATAACTGATTCACAATGCACAAGAGGGTACGGAGTTCCCTGAAGGGGACTCTCTACTGCTTGAGTCCTTGTATGGAGTGGAAACACAGTTTTTCCTCCATGTTAGGGGTTTCATTCAGACCTTAGTTTCATCCCTAAATCTTGAACAGCAGCCTCCATCCCCTGCTGTTCTGACTTCACTCTTGTCAGGGTGGCTCTTCTGCAGGGCTGGTGCAAGGATATTTTGTGCCTTAGGCAAAACTTCCCCGTGGCAGCTCCCCACCCCAGCTCACCTCTACTCTGCCTCCTCCCCTGAGCACGGCACCGCCGCTCCACTTCTCCCGCCTCCCAGGCTTGCGGTGCCAATCAGCTGATTGGCAGGAGAAGCCCAGGAAGGGAGGAGAAGCTGAGGGGGGCGGCGTGCTCAGGAGAGGAGGCGGAGCGGAGGTGAGCTGGGGCAGGGAGTGGTTCCCCTGCCCACACTCCTCCGTTACTTGATGCTGGTGGCCCTCCCCGCGCCCCCCTGCCCCAGCTCACCTCGCTCCACTGCCTCCCCTGAGCGCGCTTTTTGGTGCACCCAACCCCTTGGTGCCCTAAGTGGCAGCCTAGTTCACTTAGTGGTTGCACCGGGCCCTGCTCTCCCGCCCCTAAGTACCACAGAGATGGGTGTCTTTGAAATACCTGAGATTGATGGATATTTATGCATATTGTAAGCAGGTGAACAGCTAAAGTGGCTTCTAACTGCCCAACATAGGGACTTGAATCCAGAAGGTGACAGGTGAGGGCACTTGCCCAACTGTATCAGTTACATTCCTATGGCTAGCAGCGGATTTAGAGCCAGATTGGGAAGCTGTTATATTGGTGAGCACTTACTCATGCACGTAATTCCACAGAAACCTTCAGTGAGTAAATGTTCACCACTGTAAGTAAGGGCTCCCCAGTCTGGCCCCTACTGAATGTCTTCCACTGTAATACAAATGTTCCCTAATCCACCCTCTACTGTTCAAATATCTACAGTTGTTTTTGAAGACAAGAAGTGGGTCAGGTTCCTCCATGCTGCATGTACATTGATGGTAGAGACTGATGTTTGGATTAGCAAAGTCATAAACTCTCAGGAAGAAAGTCTGGGCTAGCCCTCATTTTAAACTTCCCCATCTCTTTCCACCCCAAACTTGAGAGAGCAGCTCCCTCTGTGGGTTTTCCTCCTTTGCTGTTTGTTTGTTCATGAGCAGCATATCTAGGGAAGTGAGCAGAGGAGAATACCTTGTGGCTGCTAAGAAGTATTCTTTATTACTTCTCAGTGCATGTCAATTGACAGATTTGAACAACAAACAGAGAGAGGATCCTGCCCCACAGAGCTTGCGAGCTAGCGATAAAATCCAACCAACTTTACACACATACATAGCCCTAGCTCCACGGACTAGTCCCCTGGCAGTCAATTACACGTGAGTGTGGGAGTGAAGTACCCATGTGAGTAAGTCTTGCAAATCTGTGTTCCACATCTATCTATATATATAAAAGTCAAGTGGTGTATGTATGTATGTGTGTATGTATGTATGTATGTACGTATGACTGCGAACTCCTCCCGCACCGTTTGAGCCAGAGACTTGAAATTTGGTACAGTGAGGGGTCTTGGGGTCTAGATGCTGGTAAGGGTCGAAAACTTTTCGGATCTCACCTCTGACGCCCCCCAGGGGTGAAAGTCTTTCAGGGCCAATCACATCGGCTGGGCGGTTAGGTGGTGATGATGTCATAATACCCCCCTCCAACAGACACCTCACTCGCTCAGCTCACCCCTCCCTCCTCCAACGGAACCCCGGAGATCCCTCAGTTCTCTGCCCCTCCCGCCTCCCAACGGAACCCCGGAGATCCCTCAGTTCTCTGCCCCTCCCACCTCCCAACGGAACCCCGGAGATCCCTCAGTTCTCTGCCCCTCCCCCCTCCCAACGGAACCCCGGAGATCCCTCAGTTCTCTGCCCCTCCCCCCTCCCAACGGAACCCCAGAGATCCCTCAGTTCTCTGCCCCTCCCCCCTCCCAACGGAACCCCGGAGATCCCTCAGTTCTCTACCCCTCCCCCCTCCCAACGGAACCCCGGAGATCCCTCCGTTCTCTGCCCCTCCCCCCTCCCAACGGAACCCCGGAGAGCCCTCAGTTCTCTGCCCCTCCCACCTCAACCCCGGACTCCATCAGCTCTGTGCCCCCCCCCCACCTGCGAAGATCCCCGGAATCCCTCGGCTCTGGGCCCCCTCCCCGCCTGCGACGGATCTGAGTTGGGTTTGGTGGGACGGTAAGTGAGGTGGGGGTGTCGGGTTCGGTCGGGGGGGTGAGGTGGGGGTGTTGGGGTTGGTCAGGGGGTGTTGCGGTTGGTGGGGGGGTGAGGTGGGGGTGTTGGGTTTGCTTGGGGGGGTGAGGTGGGGGTGTCGGGTTTGGTCGGGGGGTAAGTGAGCCGGGGGGGTGTCGGGGTTGGTCTGGGGGGGTGGGAAGGTGTCGGGGGGGTGAGGGGTGTGGTGTGGGTGTTGGGTTTGGTCTGGGGGGGGGAAGGTGTTGGGGTGGGTGCCCAGACCAAACCCGACACCCCCCCGCTCACTTACCCCCCGACCAAACCCGACACCGCCACCTCACCCCCCCACCAACCGCAACACCCCCTGACCAACCCCAACACCCACCCCTCACCCCTCACCCACCCCAACACCTTCCCACCCCCCCAGACCAAACCCGACACCCCCTGGCTCACTTACCCCCCGACCGAACCTGACACCCCCACCTCACCCCCCCCACACCAATTGCAACACCCCCAGACCAAACCTGACACCCCCCAGCTCACTTACCCCCCGACCGAACCCGACACTCCCACCTCACCCCCCCAAGCAAACCCGACACCCCCACCTCACCCCCCCACCAACCACAACACCCCCTGACCAACCCCAACACCCACACCTCACCCCTCACCCACCACGACACCTTCCCACCCCCCCAGACCAAACCCGACACCCCCCCGGCTCACTTACCCCCGACCGAACCCGACACCCCTACCTCATCCCCCCAAGCAAACCTGACACCCCCACCTCAACCCCCCACCAACCGCAACACCCCCTGACCAACCGCAACACTCACCCCTCACCCACCCCAACACCTTCCCACCCCCCCAGACCAAACCCTACACCCCCCGGCTCACTTACCCCCCGACCAAACCCGACAACCCCACCTGACCCCCCCAAGCAAACCCAACACCCCCACCTGACCCCCCGACCAAACCCGACACCCCCCCCCCCGGCTCACGGTGCACTGTGTAGCACACAGATTATTAAATACACTGTTCGGTCGGGGGGTGAGGTGGGGGTGTCGGGTTTGCTCAGGGAGTGAGGTGGGGGTGTCGGGTTTGGTCGGGGGGTGAGGTGGGGGTGTTGGGTTTGTTTTGGGGGGTCAGGTGGGGTTGTCGGGTTTGGTCGGGGGGTAAGTGAGCCGGGGGGTCTTGGGGTTGGTCAGGGGGGTGGGAAGATGTCAGGGTGGGTGAAGGGTGGGTGTTGGGGTTGGTCAGGGGGTGTCAACTGTCTGCCCCCTCCCCACCTCCGACTGACCCGAGCAACGCCGGGCACTTATGCTAGTTCTTAATAAGAGGCACTCAGGCATTGCAGTGATGGGCTCAATTAGATAGAGAGATATTAGTAGAATTATATTACAGTAGCAGCCATGGGCCCTATGAGGACAATGGTCACGTTGTGTTAGGTGCTGTACAAAGATATGGTCCCTGCCCCAAAGAGTTTGAGAATTTAAAGTCTGCATTCTGATAATTATTTATTATCAATACAATACTCTGTCTTTCTACTGCACCTAGCAGCTGCAGTTTAATACGTTACTTTCAAAATGCAGAACAGATGAAAAACATAAACTAAACAAGAGCGTTATATGAAAATCCTTGTCCAGTAAAAAGCCCTCTGTGACCTTTACCCCAAAATCAATGTGACCATCAGATCTTATAAATGAAATAATTTGGGGTGCTTGGAAGGAAGAGTTAGCTCTCTTCCTTTGGAGTCAGCACTGAATCTGCGATCCATGGACCATCTTTGAGATGAGATGTAAATCCAAAGCCCTGATCCTGTGTGGTCATTAAAGATTGTGTGGCTTGTCTGCATATTTCATTCGAGAAATGGGTTTGATCCTGGTGTCCTGGCTGAGTTTTTTCCTGTATATGCCTAAAATCCACTCGACAGTTTTAACTGCATAGGTAAGCATGGAAGGATTATTTTTATCAGTAAATGTTGGTAACTGACAATTTCACCATAAACACAAACTGACAAAAATATTTCTATCTATAATAATTGAAATTTACACATATGCAAGGTAAAAAAAATGCTGCTAAAGAGTTAGAGATTGATTTAAAGATATTTACCTTGTGTATTTTTACATGTGATATTAACAATTTTTATTTCAAGAGTTTTAACTCTGAATTTCAATAACTACTGTCATTAAGCAATTATTGTTGACCCTCGCCCGCATAATTTCCACAACTGTGAAAATTTAAATCAGTTTTTAAAATGCTTGAAACCCATAATTTTGCAAAACTGCAAAAATGTAAACATATAAATGTTAAAAATGCTAAAAAATAAACATCAATATTACACATTGAAATTATTTAAAAAAATTATTCTGCCAAGCCTATGCATATGTTATTCTTCACTTCCTGCTAGAGATAGGCCTGAGCCAAACCCCAAATCTAACTCCCTGGCCTGCCAAACTTTAAGAAGGTTTGGGTCCCGATTTGAACTCTGCAACTGGCCTTTATCACCCTGAAGTTTGGTGAAGTTCACCTCTATTTCCAGCTCCAAACTTTGTAGTGTGGATTCACCACTAATTTCTAAATATTGCTGTGCCATGTTAATACATCCTGTTAAACAACTGCTGCCTTTCATCTCAGGGATGGCTGCATTTCTGCAGTGAGTAAAGTGATTCCATTTCAAAACGGGCTCTAGGCCCTTTGGATGTGAATAATGATATTTAAATGTACCTTCTGACCATATAGTCTCCTTTTAAAAGAAACTATGTCCGTGATAATTCTCACGGTAAGAAGTAGAGTAGCCTAAAGAGCAGCAGTATGTGGAGACAGAGATACAGTCTATATCCACTCCTATACAGGATCAGGTTTAAGATTAGCAGCCATGTTAGTCTGTATCCGTAAATAGGACGAGGAAGACTTTGTAGCACCTTAGAGACTAACCAGTTTATTTCAGCATAAGCTTTCGTGGGCAAGCTTATGCTGAAATAAACTGGTTAGTCTCTAAGGTGCTACAAAGTCTTCCTTGTCTTATATAGGATCCAAAACCCTGCTCCTACTGACCTCAGAAGGAGAGGAGGTTTATGAAAGCCAATGGGACTTAGGGAAAAGTAAAGTTAAGGCTAGATCTTTCTCTTAGCATGGTGAAGTCCCAAATGCCAGACAGACGAATCCCACAAAGGCATCAGCATATTACAAGCACAGCCAGTACTCCTGCTCTGCTCTTCAGTGGTGAGTTAAAGCTCTGGCATGTTGTTCTAAACTAGATGGCATGAAGTGTGTGTGTGTCACTGAGGTAGGGAATATTATATTCTCTTGATCCAAGAGAATTTACATCCATCGCTCCCCAATGACTAAGACAAGAATACACCCTAAGGGAGTTTGCAATGGATGTGCGTGATACTAAGACAAAGAGGCACATTTGTGGGAGGGAGTCTCGTTCTAAAAAGAGCCATCAAAAATGGTATCTGGATATTAAAACTGCAATCTTTTCTCCTTGATTATTTTCTGCGATCGGTGGGGGAAGAAATCCGTGTTAACAGTGTTCGGAACTTCAGCCGCAGAAGAAAAGGGTTTGCTTGGTTGTGATATGAGCAAGCAGCAGCCTCATGGGCTTAGAGTGTGCTTTTGAAATGAAGAGATTTTAATATTGTTCATTTCCAGCCTGAGTTTGACCAGTTCCAGATGAGCTCCTGGTATTACAGAACTAAATGTTTTCAAAAATATCTTTAATGAACTGAAAATGTTAATTTGAAAGTCTGTGCTGTGGAAAGAGTGAGACTTGCAGAGGGAAGGAAATGACACACAGTTTGTTGACTGGCAGGAGGCTACTTTCAATCTTGATTTAAAGAGGCAGAGGAGAGAGAAAGGTCTTTATCCTGTGTCAGAAATACAGAATCACACCTTGTCTTCCAGGAGAGCTTTGTCACAAATCATAAAGGATGATTCCATCTTCCCCAGCCTTTTGTTTCTGGACCATGACAGCCTCAAAATAACATGTAAATCCACAAGCCAATTTTAAACCTGGCAAGGCATGCTGGGAAATACACCCACAAAAACCCTTCAAAGGTTCCCCACATCACTATCATAGCAACAGATTTTTATCAAGGTGCTATTTCACATTAATGTCAGCAACACTCACAGCACACAAAGAAACACCGGAGAGTAACAGGCTGTGCTAAATATGCTGATTATAAGTCATCTGACAGATATAATTATAGGAATTGCTCTCTGTACCCAAACTGTTATTTATTTCTGCTGCTGTGACCCTGCACAGGGAACTTGCCACCCAGACTCCCGCCAAAAAATGGCTTTTCTAACTGAAAGAAAATCCAAGCCAAGTTCCACTAGTACGCTCGGCTGGGTGCCAGGAAATGTGTAAATTTTCGTGAGCTTCGGCTATTTTGCCAGAAGCCTGCAATGCGTCTGGACATGAACGGTTCCCTTTTGTAAGCCCAGGCCTGACCAACCAGGAAGTTCACAACAGAGACAGAGAAAGACAGAGACACTTCTGCACTGGTAACACAATGACTTTGCTGTAGTACCTTTCCTTTCTGTACCAGGCATCATATTTTGGGGAAAGGGGGGGGGATTGATAGATCCTTTTAATCCTTCAAATAGCCAATTTTTGTTCATTGATTTGCTGATAACCTCACTCTCACTCTTTCAGCTTCACAATGGATATTATTAACTCCGCTTGTTTCTGCAAATACCAGCTTTAACCCCTTGTATTCCTGTGGGATGATGGGAGAAAGAAAAGAGGCATTTATATGATTTTTTTTTCAAAGAGAAAGAAACAGTCACAGTTTCAAGTAGCAGCAAGCCCTTAACTGATTTGCCAGTGCTTCTGAGAGGAGTACTGGAAATGCATACTGCTTCAAAGTATCAACTTCTGCCCTACAAGCAAGTCTTTTTCCTTAAAACTTTGGCTTGGAGTTTGTATTTGAATAAATATGAAACATTTCACATAACTCACAATAATATAATGTTTGTAACTTTTATTGTTTAATAAAATCCTTGTGGTTTGTCTCACAATTCCCTAGTTTTCATTTCTTTCCTTTTTAAAGGTAGCCATAAAGTTAAACACAGAAATCAGAATTATTTTCTTGCTACACACTTTTTTTAACTGTGTGGTAGATCTGGGCATAAAATCATAGCCCAAAATAAGGGTATGTTTATAAAGCAAATTAAAAAATACAACACCCCTTCCCCATACCATTCATCACATCCAGCACTAGAATTCAGCTCTTGAAAACATCCTTCAGTGAGAAATGAATAGAGAAATGTTCATTGTGACTTTACACAGACTGTAACTTTGTTGACTAGGAAGAAGTACTGCAATATGAGATCCTGATTCAGGACAGCATATAAGCATGAAAGAACTCAAAATCTGAAGGGTAAAACAGACCAGCAGGAACAATGGGAATGAGGTAACAAAGCAGTAACCAGGTCTGAAGTTCCGTGGGCTCCATAGAATACAAAGATTATTATGATATTCATATTATAAATCATGTGACGATAAGCAAATAACAGGACAGGTATCTGTACCATCAAGCTGAATAAGGGAAGGGGAAAGAAGGAAAATGGAAAGAGCGCAGGTGGGAAACAAGTGATCACATACATGGGTGGGAAAAAAACCCACAGAATCTTTTGGAGGCAAAGCTCCAACTTGCTCTACAACAAATGAACCCAAGCTACAGCTGGACCACTGTGACAGGACTAACATACTGGGATTTATGTAATTTGTTCCACTTTTCTTAAAGCCATTGCCACCTTTCAGTCCAAATAATGCTGAAATCTGTCCAGCTGCAGAATGTGCCTTATGATGTTTAACAATGAAACACTGTCGTTCCTGGTCCTGCAGTCCTTATTCAGGCAAAAATCAACAGCCAAATGAAGTTTTCAGGGAGTGACCATATCAACTGTAGATATTTCAAACCGTAGGCCTTAAAACTAGAGCTATGCAGAGAAGAGAAGTTCTGTTTCATGAAGGTGTCTGAGATTTTGAAATTTAGCTTTGTCCTGAATCAGAACAAAACACCAAAATTCTGCACAAAGGAAAAGTCTGGGGAAAAAAATCATTTTGGGTGATTCAAAACATTTTATTTTGACAGTTTCCACTATAAGCTATCTATCTATATATATAAAAGTCAAATGGTGTATGCGTGTGTGTATGTATGCTGCCTTACTCCTTCCACACCGTTTGAGCTAGAGACTTGAAATTTGGTACAGTTATAGGCTTTAGGGTCCTAATGACCGTAAGAGTCGAAAATTTTTCAAATCTCCCCTCTGACGCCCCTCAGGGGTGAAATTCTTTAAAGGCCAATCACATCAGCTGGGCAGCTGCTGTTCTCTGTGACATAGTTATGATGTCATAATACCCCCCTCCAATGGACCCCGCACTCACTCAGCTCTCTGCCCCCTCCCCACCTCCGACGGACCCGAGTTGGGTTTGGTTGGAGGGTAAGTGAAGTAGGGGTGTCGGGTTTGGTCGGGGGGTAAGTGAGCCGGGGGTGTTGGGTTTGGTCTGGGGGGGTGGGAAGGTGTCGGGGTGGGTGGGGGGTGAGGTGTGGGTGTTGGGTTTGTTCAGGGGGTGTTGGGTTTGGTGGGGGGTAAGGTGGGGGTGTTGGGTTGGGTTGGGGGGCTGAGGAGGGGTCGGGGTTGGTCGAGGGGTAAGTGAGGTGTGGGTGTCGGGTTTGTTTGTGGTGGTAGGTAGGGGTGTCGGGTTTGGTTGGGGGGGAAGTGAGGTGGGTATCTCAGGTTTGGTCTATGGGGGGTGAGGTGTGGGTGTTGGTCAGGGGGTGTTGGGGTTGGTAGGGGGTGACATGGGGGTGTTGGGTTTGGGTGGGGGTGAAAATGTGAGTCGGGGTTGGTCGAGGGGTAAGTGAGGTGGGGGTGTCGGGTTTGGTCGGGGGGTGAGGTGGGGGTGTCAGGTTTGCTCTCTGCTCTCTGTCAGGTTTGCTCCCTTCCCCCTTCAACGGACCCCGCACTCGCTCAGCTCTCTGCCCCCTCCCCACCTCCGACGGACCCGAGCAACGCCGGGTATTTTTGCTAGTATATAATAGAATACAAAATAAAAAGTCTATATGAAAACTCATTTCAAAATGAAAAATGGAAACATTTCATTCTGAAAATGTTAAGAACCGGTAGTTTCTACACTTTCACTGCATGCATCCGACGAAGTGAGTATTAGCCCACGAAAGCTTATGCTTCAATACTTTTGTTAGTCTTTAAGGTGCCACAGGACTCTTTGTCGCTTCTGCAAACCCAGACTAACACAGCTACCTCTCTGATTCTACACTTTCTGAAGTATTTTTTCCCAGTTTTCTTCCAAATGAAATTCCAGCAAAATAAACCTAATTTCACAAAACATTTTGATTTTGACAACTGCATATTCTGATAAAAAACAGTTCAAATGACATTTCTCCAACCAACTCTACCTAGTGGATTCCCAGTAAATATTTACTTCTGTGGCTGGTATTAAAGGAGTCTTTGTCAGGTGGTCTTGTTGGGTCCATTTTTGTTCCCTCTTCTGTGAATAGTCATGTTGGGGTTTCATGGATACCATCATGCTGACAATTAAGTCCCAGGCCCCTCCCAGTGTTCTGCAGTGATTGCTTCTCCCTTTTCCCTGGTCCATTTCAACTTGAGCTGGGCCAGCTCTTCATAGCATCCTCTACTAATCCCCTGGAGTTACTGAGCTGCATTCCCCTGAGGACTCTGATATCCACCCAGCTTCCTTATTGACTAGCTGAGGTCCTGACCTGGCCCAGAAGAGAAGAGCAGGAATAAGCAAGAGACTTATTACATCACTCATATTTAAGTTACAGTTAGTACACTGATATCCTCACACCAATAATTTGATGTACATGCAGAGATCCTTGCTGGGAGGAAGCCAGGGGCTTGTGTCCAAGAGAGTCCAAAGGGAACAGAATAATGAAGGTGCCCAAGTGAACAAATGACCAGTAATGGCATTTTCTATTAAAGTCTGTTTTGAAATCCTAAATACTCGAGTGCCTTAGTGAAAGGTAGGATGCACAAAGAAAGTTAGGATGTACAACCAATACTTACTAAGGAGAACACCAGCGGTCTCGCTGACATTGTCAATGTTGTAGGATACAGTCAAAATGTTCACATGGATGAACTGTTCTTGAACAATTACTTCAATGTATTAGGTATAAGCCAGCCTTTCTTCAGCATCAGGTGTGCCTGCACCTCTTTCCACCTAGATTTCCTTCAATAAATATATTTACTTTGGCCAAAGAAATTAAAATCCCAGTCTGAATTAACATTTTATTTCCCGTACATGCCACCTACAGCATTCAATTTAGCAGCTGGAGTATAAGATCCTGCTCAACATCAGTCTTTTTTCTCAACTCCTCCAAGACGCCATTGCCAGAGAGCTGTGTTTATTGCACTTGCCCAAATATAGTTTCATTTACTGGAGTTGGCGTGAACTGAAATTAACCCAATTCATCCTGGCCAGAAATGTGCAGGGCAACAGAAGTTGAAAGCACGAAGACAACAGTTTTCTATCTATTGGAAGTGGCTATACAAAGAGCATCAGCAAGAATGGGCTGTAGCAAAGCTATTCCATGTCACCTGTCCATTTCCCCTAAATACAAGATATCACTATGGATGACTTACTGGTGACAGACGCTGTGTTTTTATGATGAAAGTGTATGTTGATTAGGACTTTAGTTTTAAAAAAATGAATTAAAGTAGGCTGACCATATTTCCTTGAGACAAAAACGGGACATTGGGATGGCAAAAACGGGACGGGGTGTGGGGGGGGTCTCACCAGATGAAGTCGGTGCAGTGGCTGCAGAACCTGGGCTGAGGGGCGCTGGGGGGTGGTTGGGGGCTCTGGGGGGGCTCTAGGGGGGCTCTGGGCAGTCTGGGGGGGCTCTAGGGCCCAGGGGGTCTCACCAGATGAAGTCGGTACAGTGGCTGCAGAACGTGGGCTGAGGGGCGCTGGGGGGGCTCTAGGGGGTCTCACCGGATGAGGTCGGTGCAGTGGCTACAGAACGTGGGCTGCTGGAACAAGCGCACGGTGACTTTGTGGCTCTTGACCACGTGGATCACCTTCTGCCGCAGCGCCCCCTTGCGGCAGAACAGCGGCTTGGCCAGGCACTCCAGCTCGGTGGGCGAGGTGACCAGCGCCATGGCCCCACCTGGGCCCCCCAGCGCCGGGTGGGGAGGAGGCAGAGGGGGGACTGGGGGGGATGGATGGAGGAATAAACAGAACAGAGATGGGGGGATGGGGGATGAAGAGGATGGAGGGAGAGAGAGAAGGGGAGATGAGGGATGAAGAGGATGGAGGGGACGGAGGGAGAGAAGGCACGAAGGTGAGAAGGGAGAGGATGGATGAGAGAAGAGATGGGGGTAGGGAGCAGGGGGGATGTAGGAGGCAAGGGACAGTGAGAAGGAGGGATGGAGAGACGGGAGATGGAAGAGGAGGCAGTGGACAGAGGGAGAAAGAGAAGGGAGGAAGGGAGGGATGGAGGGATAGAGAGAAGGGAGGAAGGAAGGGGTGGAGGGATGGAGAAGGGGATAGAGAGAAGGGATGGAGGGAGCGAGAGGAGGCAGCGGACAGAGGGAGAGAGCAAGGAGGAACTGAGGGATGGAGAAGGGGGATGGAGAGAAGGGAGGGATGGAGAGAAGGAGGGAAGAAGGAGGAATAGAGAGAAGAGGAGGCAGCGGGCGGCGGGCTGAAGCCGACGGCGGAGCGGAACTGTCTGGAGCCACAGCCAGGGGCCGAGTGCGCCAGCGGGGGGGTGCTGCTGGCCGGACGTTTTTGTGATTATGCCGAAAAGCCGCCGAATTTTTTTTTAAAAAAAACCAAAACAAAAAAACCATGCTGGGGACCCCCCTGCGCCCGAGTCTCCGCCGCGGGCGGGCTGCCAAGTGCGTCACGGCCCCAGTCCCCACCGCGGGCCAGCTGCCGGGTGCGACCCGGCCCCCAGTCCACGCTGCGGGCGGGCTGCCGGTTGAGCCCCAGCCCCGGTCCCAGCTGGCAGCCGGGGCTCGGGGCTTGCCCAGCCGCCACCCGGGGCTCCAGCCACTGCCCGGGGAGCACGGCTGGAGCCGCCGCTTGGGGATCCAGTCGCCGCGCTCCCCGGGGCTCGGGGCTCGAGCCGCCACCCGGAACTCCAGCCACTGCCCGGGAAGTGCGGCTGGAGCCGCCGCCCGGGGATCCAGCCGCTGTGCTCCTCGGGGCTCGGGGCACCAACCCCCGCCCGGCGCTCCAGCCGCCGCCCGGGGAGCGCGGCTGGAGCCGTGCTCCCCGGGGCTTGGGGCTCGAGCCGGTCCCCGGGGATCCCGCAGCTAAAGCAGCTTGCAAAGAGGGACCTGCCCAAAAAATGAGACAAAATTGATATTTATCTTAAAAAGACGGGACGGTCCAGAAATATGAAAAAAACGGGACTGTCCCATTCAAAACGGTACGTATGGTCAGCCTAAATTAAAGTGTTTATGAAACATTCATTCAAATGCACCAGCAAACCTCGCACCACTGATCTAGAAGCTTGTGTACAATGGTGTCAGTCACAATGTAGAACAGGCTGAACAAGCAGATCAGAAAATGAAACCCAGGTCTGTTCATGGGGGATGTCATCTGGCCCGAAAACCTTTGGAGAAGAATGGAGCATGCTCCCCCAGACTACAATTCCCATGAGAAGCCATGGTGGAATTTTCCAGCCAAAATGTTTGTTTTTAAATCAGAAGCTTTGAGACAATACTTTTTGAGTTTTGCTCAAAAACATTCCGTTTTTGGTTTTTCACTGAAAAGTCAACATTTTCCATAGAAAATTTAGATAAAAACTGATTTTCTTCTCATTTTCATAAAAATTTTCCACATCGGTGTTTCTGATCAACTCTGCGAATATGCTCTCTGGCTTTAATCCTGCTCCAAAAGCTGAAGGTCACATGCTGCCCTAGCTAGCAATTCCAAATGGTTTGAAGACCTAATCCCATCTAGGGTTCTGTGCAATACCCTAAAAGGTGTGAATAACTATGACAAGGTCCACATGAGAAAAAAAAAGGAATTCAGCCTACTTGTCAAGTGTAGACTATAAGCGCTCTTGAGAATTACTGTCACCTGGGAATACAAAAGCCGCTGGGGATCCAATAAAAAAAACAAATTGTTTGACACACCTCACCAACCAGTGGCATTTATACCATTTCTGTTGGTTGTTTCCTTCAGCCTACAGGCATTATTCCATGCTTGTCCGGTTTGGGTTATAGCTATGTCCCCTTCTCTGTTAGGCCTGGGCTACACTAGTGTGTGGGGGGGGTTCGAACTAAGGTACATAACTTCAGCTACGCTATTCGTGTAGCAGAAGTCAAGTACTTTAGTTCAACTTACCTGGCTGTCTCCACGGTGGCGGGTTGACCGCAGCGGTTCCCCCATAGACTCCACTTACTCCTCTTGTGGAGCTGGAGTTCCAGAATCGACGGGAGCGCTTTCAGGGATCGATTTATTGCGTCTAGGTGAGACGCGATAAATCGATCCCCGATACATCGAACACTACCCGCCGATTCAGCAGGTAGCGTAGCCCTACCCTTACTAACCATTTTAATGGTCCCGTGTGCATGCTGAACTAGAGGGGTGACAAGATGGAATCTTGTGGAACTCTGTATGAGTAAGCTCCTGGAATAGATGACCAAATGCCCAATACCACCCTTTACAAATCATCCTTACAGAAAGGAGTAGAGACATACAAGAATGACCCCAGCAACCTCCAGGAGGGTCCCCAGATTCATCAACCACAGCTTGTGGTCAGTGATGTCAAAGGCAGCAAGTGAATACAAAAGAGCATCTTCCTCTGTCTCTGGAGGAAATTTCATCAGGATCAACAATGTGATTTCTATACTCTGTTTAGATCCCAGTGAACAGGTGTCCCAATCAAGAAGACATCATTTCAGCTGGGACTAATTGGCATTGCTGCAGGCAATCAGAGCCGAGAGGCCAGGGACTGAATGGGCATGGTGACTCTGATCCTTAGAGGGGTACCTCCAAATATAGGCTGAGATGTGTTGATTGGTAATGCAAGGAAGGCTGCTATGACATTGCCTGTGCCGTATCTGTTCTCATTATGCAATGAACAGACTCAAAACACTAAAGTAAACAGAGGCAGGGGACTGGCAAGAACACTGTACTTGTATAACTTGATTAACATATGGGCCCAGATTCAACAAGGTATTTAAGCAGGAGACCAACTTTAAGCATGCCAGTAATGTCACTGATTTCACTCAAAGGCATGTGAACCTGGATCCATATATTTGTGGCTTGTTGAATCAGGGCCATAATCAGAATGATTAAATATAAAACTTTCCATAGTAATACAGTAATATGGGAAATGTTGGCAAAAGGCAGATCATAAGTGGATCATGTGAACAGGATGGTGAAACTGAACATTCCCTTGAATTCTAATGCCTGCCTGCCCCAAAGATAAATACTGGTTGAGGACTGCAAGCCAGCACTTCTAGCCAAATGTAGAATTACTCTACAATGGAAATCCAGCATATCCTCCTCCCAGTTTGATTGGATAAAGGATATCAAAAATATAATTCATCTAGAAAAAGCCTGCTAGTCAGGTAACTAAAGGAAACTCGATTCACCTTACTGATGCTCCCAGAATACGGGAACGAAAAATTCTCATGATAGAACACATTAACGTGGTGATGGTTAACTGACTCACATCTCTAGCTCACCTATTACAACTTAGTAATAACTTGATTTGCATAAAATATTCAGATTCTGTAAATCTCAATAATTCTTCATATGACACCTCTAAATCCCTATGTGGTTCTACACAATCCATTGTACTCTGCTATCTGTAAACCATCTGTAAACACTCCATTGTCATAACAGAGGAGACAGCCTCTTTTCTCCATTTACTGTATTATTTAAAATTCCTGAAAATAAATATAAAATTCGCCACATCTTGGACTTTACTAGCACTTCCCTTGACTCTTACCTTCTCCCAAGGCCAAAAATATTGGAGCCATCCTTGACTTCAAGCTTTCTTTTTCCTCTCCTTTCCCTTGCACATAAATCTTGCTTGTCAGCACCTCCAGAATATTGACAAAACTCATCGTTACCTTGGCCCTGCCTTGGCTGAGCTCTCTATCCAGACAATAATTACTTCCTATCTGGACTATTGTAAATTCTTTTTTGTGGTCTTCCTAACATACAAACTCTTTAAGTAATCCAGATTCCTGTGACTAAATTATTTTCTTTCTCCAAATCAAAATGGAAACGCCACAACATCACCCCATCCTCTGCTACCTCTGGCTTCTGAGCTTTTTCCAGCTTCAATTCACAAATGATCTCCTGGGGTCAAAATCTGCTCTATGTCCCATGGATCAAACACCCAGTGATTTCAGTGGGGTTTGCAGTCACAGAAGTGAAAAGATGTGAACCAAAAATTGTACTTATTACTGTACTCCATCCTCGCTCCTTTCTCTCACAAATGCCTATTTATTTGTTAAACTTAGATTGTAAAGTCTCTGGAGCAGAACCTGCCTCTTACAACGTGAATGTACAGTGCCCAGTGCTCTTTCATTTTCTCTCCCTGTGACACGTTGTTATAATGTATATGAAGGAAACTACATGCAAATTAAGTACATGATATTGTACATTTAGATATTCTAATGGCTGCCTGCCATGCAGCAAACCCTGAAGCCACAACACAGTCTTTAATCTGGTGTGTGTTCATATGTGCTATAAGGAAAGAAGTAAATATGCCACAGTTTCCCACCACATGTTGCCAGGACATTAAGAACATGAATCAGTTCGTGTAATATTTGGTTGAGAGGTATGTTGCTATTAGTAGTTATAGGGTGATACCCACTGTGTATGAGGTGATGTCCACAAGTATAAGATGCAACCCCTATTCCAGAGAGTTTGCAATGTAAGGCCCTGATCCAGCAAAGACTTAAGCACATGCATATTTGATTGTGTGTGAGTAGCCCCAGTGAAGTTAAGATATACATATGATTCAGTCCTCACAGGAAGTAGGCCTAAGAAGTCAAACACATGCAGGGTGATAGAAAAGGATAAAACTAGACTGTGTTTTTTCCAGAGCAAGGACTGTCCATAGCTCTGTGTGCATACAGTGCCTTAGACAAAAGGGAGAGAACCCAATTTTGGTTGGTCCTTAGGCACTATTGTAAACACGAGTAATAATAATAGAACATACAATCACATTTTTAAAATAAATATCAACTATCTCGTACAGCCCCTCAACCTGGCCATTATTGCTTGGCTAGTTTCTCGTAGGCGTTGTGGCAGAAGAGACTCCCAAGGAGAAATATAAAGGAAGAGAGTGTAGTGGCCTTAAGGTTAGCTCAAGGAAGGCATCTGATGTGCAGGAAGCAAGGTAGAAGATAGTGAGGAAATGCAACACAACCTCTCTCTCCAGGCAGGTCAAGAGTTTGGGACCTTCCCCACAGGGCTGCGCACAGTGGGACTGTAATCAGTGAGCCCAGGTCTACACTGGGGTGGGGGGATTGACCTAACAGACACAACTTCAGCTATGTGAATAGTGTAGCTGAGGTCGACGTATTCAGGTCGACTTACCTTGGCATCCTCACAGGCAATAGTGCTTCTGCTCCCGTCTACTCCACCTGCACCTCTTGCTGTGGTGGAATTCTGGAATCGATGGGAGAGCACTTGGGGATTGATTTATCACATATAGTTGAGATGTGATAAATCAATCCCCGAAAGATCAATCTCTACCCACTGATCCGGCAGGTAGTGTAGACCTGGCCTCAGTTTTTCTCTAGTAGGTTCAACTTTGCTCCCCATCTTTTTGTAAAGTATAAAAATGATGAATTGCTTGCAAAGGAATTGTTCTAGCTACTAGTTTATGAAAAATGCAGGATTTCCATATCTTTGGGAGGGCCATCTAAAGAAGTTTAAAATAGGGATCCAAAGTGATTGTATTTCTCTGTCTTTTCTGCCATTTTTAGGTACTGATTAATATAGAGTCGTGGCTGTCTGAGCAGCCTCGGGAAATCAGTAACATTAACCCTTAGGAAACATTTACATTTATGTAAACCTCTCAATGTTCCATATATTATGCTTGTTTTCTATTCTTATTGCACATAAGACAGTTGAGACCATCCTGGCTCAGAGATATAGGCTTCCAGGTGCCACTGATTTAGAAAGATCTTCGATGTTGTAATTCAAGGGACAGATACTGTAGCAGTAAAGAGAAGCTATTCTGATCATGTAAATGAGATGGTGCAAAGGAGGAAAACACCCACATGAAAAAACAAACAGACACACACTCACAAAATCCTGCCATGCTCTGTAAATAGCTCCCTTATTCATGAAAATTATGTTGGCCAGAAAGGGTTAAAAAACCTTCCTATTCCTATAGCCCTTTAGGGCTGATGTGAGTGACAGGAGTGCCACAAGCGATGATGTCACAAAGAGAGGTGCAGTTTGTCCTGCTATACCATCTTTCACTCCAGTGGACTCGCCTTCACAGACAAATTGATTTGCAAAGGTTCAGGCTGGCAGCTCAGCCTGCTTTGCATACAGAACGCTCCCTTGTGACACAATAAAAAGTAGCCTGGCAAACAGAGGAACACAGCAGGAACTGGCCGGTTCAAAGTCCAAACTCCACACCCCCTCACCCCAGTCTGGTTTGAAAGGTCACTGTGTGTCTGGGAAAATAGTCTCAGGATACGATCCTTTATTAAAGGTCACTATTTTTCAACGGCACTTAACACACACTTGCACACAAATTGAGACTGGAGGGGAAAAAAAAAACCTGGGGGCTGCCTTGCATTGTACATTGTGCTAGCAAGATTTATGTCTTGTGGTCACCAGCAGTAAACACACACTGCTTCAGTATTAAAGTTCACATTAATCCACAATATTTTTTTTTAAATCGGCCTCTGTCTTTGCAAGGCAAACAGTGGCAAGCTAAGACTTTAGTTAATCTCTTTTGTCTCTGCCTCTATGCTATATCATTACCTTCCCTTGTTATTACATTTTTTTGTTTCACCACTAGCATTATTCTTTATTCACTGGTCAGAGTTATAGCGTTTTTACATGACATCAATGGATACATGTTATTTTACTACACATCTCTCTATAATATACCTAATATATACTGTATTATTTGTATTATAGTATTGATATCTAGAGATAGAAATAGTTTGAGAGGAAAAATGAGTGTCATAATCACCCGTTAAACTATAAAATCAGAAATAGAGTAATTAAACTGGCAAGTATAAAGGTTTTTTAAAGCAAGTCAATCGTATTTATTTGATCTTTTTCTTATGCAAATACGTTATTAAAAACAAAACAACTATTGCAATTTTTCCTCCAGGGACAGCTATTTTACTACTAATTTACAAAGAATTTAAAAACAGCTACTGCTCAGTTAATAAGAAAATGGTTTCTAATGATGAGGCCAATAGTTTCTAAACTAATGTGCACAATTGAAAATGGCGGGGGCAAGGAGGGAATTCAGTGAATTTCAAATAGCAAACAAAGCATGTAATATTGAGGATTTCCATCCTCCTATATAACACACTTTTATAAAACTTTTGCCAACAATATATTTCCTAGCTATCAAAAGCATATTCATTTTTTTTCTGATTAAAACAGCTGTGAAAATATACCCGTGTAACTGTGAAAAATCTCAGGCTTATTGTAATACCCTAAACAAAACAAAGATGAAAGATGTTTTAAATACGGACTTGTAAAAAGTAAAATACTTATCACCATGAGAAATAATTCTGCACGTGCTTCTAATATTATGTCAAATATATTAATCCTTTGGTCCATTCATTTTGCACCTCGTCTGGATTTGACTTGTTAAGGGTTAGTTCCTTTGTAATATCTTCAGCACCTCTCCATAGTTATTGATTGTGCTCTCATTAAAACAGCAAGATCATAAATACCATGCTGAAGAAGTGAGAGGAGGCCGCTGAAGAAGAATAGCTCTTCATATAGAAAGGTAGTCTGAAAAAGCAGTGAGAGAGAAGGTAAAAGGGAAATGAAAATATTAGATAGAAGTGAAACTCCTTTAAACAGATGAGTCTATATATGTACGTGGGCTGTTTTTAGAAAAGTGCTATACTTCTCAAAGGTCATTGAACATGTTGAGTTCAGGGAGCTCATAAAATCTTTTGTCAGAGGATGAGATCTGATGGATTTTTATACACACACACACTTAAAAATAAAGGGCCAGACTGAGAATCCCTTGCTCCCAGAAGAGAGCAGTTAATCACAAAAGCAGGCCCATTTCAGGCATACAATTCCTTTGAAATCAATGGGACTGCCTGAACATGTAACTACCAGAACTGGGGATTCACAATTATTTTGGGGTTCAAGTTCTATATATTCCTTGCACATTCACAGACCCAAAACCCAGTGGGCATCAGGAAGAGTTCTGGCTGGGCAACAAATTCAGGATTTGTGTAATGTGCCATGTTCACAGAGCTTCTCCCTCTTCCATGCCTTCAAAATTCTCCTTGTACTGTATGTACCATAATCTGCTGTCTTGAAAGGAGTTTATGCACTTTGAATAAAGGCATGAGTCATTAAAAGGATGCCAGAAAAAGGTAACAGAACTTTTAAACAAAGCAGGTTAACTGTCCAGAAGAATCAACCAAAATTGCTTTTACCCTCTTAAATATATATATTAAAAAAGTCTTTCTACACCTTTCCAGAAGGGCTATAAACTCAGCCAGGATCTGAAGCTATGCGAGCACTGACCCTCCTTTGGTTCAGTTTCAAATAGGAGTTCTGGGATTTGAGGGCCACAGGTCAGACAACAGAAGAGCCAATCACTACCCATTACAATACAGAGCCCAGATACAGTTTTTTCTCTCTCCTGAGGCAACCATTCTCCTTAACACTACACAACTGTCCCTCAAAGCCATTACAAGAAAGATCTGGAGTCACACTGTAAACATAAATGCCTGTTGGAATTCAAACTTATGGCCCCAAAGTGTTGAAAGTCAGTTCACTAATACCTGAAACATTTGTGGCTGAACAGAGTGGTCTCATCTGTCTCAGCAAATGAGGCTTTTAGGACAGCAGAGAATAAGAGTCAAGGTTCAGAAAGAGGTTGGAGAATCATATGACTGGGAGATGTGCTTTTTTCCCCCTCCCCATCTATCTTTTCGTGTTCATGTCTTACCCCCCACCCACCATTTCTCTCTCTCTCTAGGTGATTTATTCCCAGGCTTATTGAGGTTTATTAAAGCAAAATACTTCAGCAGCAGTGACACCCACTGCCAAGGGAACAGTTGATCTACTGGCAACTCCCCTGCTACTAAAGCCCACCAGCACTGTTATCTCCAGAAAATGCTCCTCCCTTTTGTTCACCAAGCTTCATTTGCATTCTGTCCTGTAAGCATGCACAGCTTCAGTTCTTCATGTATAATGGGCTAGAACCTCAGTTGCAATTAAAGAACACATAGTACATTTTGGAAAGAGGCCTGGAACCAGTCTGGAACCAGCTGCATGCAAGGCTCTCCAATGTAAGATGCTCTAATTGCACCAACTATCAACAACCATAAGGGCCTGTAAATCTATTCTAGTAGCAGAATGGTGTAGGACACTTTTACAATGTTGCCAACTTGCATGATTTTATCGTAAGTCTCATGCTATTTAGTGATTTTTCATAAAGCCCCAGCTCCGGGAGTCATGGGATTACACATGGGAAACTACATTTTTCATTTCAAATAAAAAAGTTTCTGGCTCTTATGGTTGCAGAGAGAATCTTCAAAGCATAAAGCCTAAATGATCAAAACCCAAAAGCAGGGCTGTCAAGCGATTTAAAAAAATTAATCACAATTAAAAAAATTGATCATGATTAATTGCACTGCTAAACAATAATAGAATGCCATTTATTTAAATATTTTGGATGTTTCCTACATTTTAAAATATATTTATTTCAATTACAATACAGAATACAGTGTACTGTGCTCACTTTATATTTATTTTTATTACAAATATTTGTGCTGTAAAAAGCAAACAAAATAGTGTTTTTCCATTCACCTTACATAAGCACTGTAATGCAATCTCTTTATCATGAAAGTTGAATTTACAAATGTAGAATTATGTACCAAAAAAACTGCATTCAAAAATAAAACAATGTAAAACTTTACAGCCTACAAATCCACTTACCTATACGTCTTGTTCAGCCAATCCCTCACACAAACAAGTTCGTTTACATTTACAGAAGACAATGCTGCCTGCTTCTTGCTGTGTTTACAATGTCTCCTGAAAGTGAGAACAAACTTTGTAGTCGGTATTGCAAGATATTTATGTGCCAGATGTGCTAAAGATTCATATGTTCCTTCATCTTCTACCACCATTCCAGAGGACACACGCCCATGCTGATGACAAGTTCTGATCTATAACAATCCAAAGCTGTGCAAATCAACGCATGTTCACTTTCATCATCTGAGTCAGCAGAAGGTTGATTTTCTTTTTGGATTGTTTGGGTTCTGTAGTTTCCGCATCAGACTGTTGCTCTTTTAAGACTTCTGAAAGCATGCACTACACCTCATCCCTCTCAGATTTTGGAAGTCACTTCAGATTCTTAAACTTTGGGTTGAGTGCTGTAGCTATCTTTAGCAATCTCACCTTGGTACTTTCTTTGCGTTTTGTCAAATCTGCAGTGAAAGTGTTCTTAAAATGAACAACACGTGCTGGGTCATCATCCGAGGCTGCTGTAACATGAAATATATGTCAGAATGCAGGTAAAAGAGCAGGAGACATACTATTCTCCCACAAGTTCAGTCAAAATTTAATTAAAGCATTATTTTTCTAACGTGCATCATCAGCATGGAAGCATGTCCTCTGGAACAGTAGCTGAAGCTTGAAGGGCATATGAATGTTTCGCATATCTGGCATGTAAATATCATGCAATGTTGGCTACAAAAGTGCCATGCAAATGCCTGTTCTCACTTTCAGGTGATACTGTAAACTAGAAGTGGGCAGCATTATCTCCCGTAAATGTAAACAAACTTGTTTGTCTTAGTGATTGGCTGAATAAGAAGTAGGACTGAGTGGACTTCTAGGTTCTCAAGTTTTACATTGTTTTGTTTTTGAGTGCAATTATGTAACAAAAAAATCTACATTTGTAAATTGTGCTTTCACGATAAAGAGATTTCACTACAGTATTTGTCTGAGGTGAATTGAAAAATACTAAAAAAATTTATTTGTGATTTTTACAGTGTAAAAATTTGTAACAAAAAGTAAGCACTTTACACTTGGTATTCACTGTTGTAATTTAAATCAATATATTTGAAAATGTAGGAAAACACCCAAAAATAGTTAATAAATTTCAATTGGTAATCTATTGTTTCACAGTGCAATTAAAACTGTGATTAATCACAATTAATTTTTAATTGACAGCCCTACCCAAAAGACATACAATAAGAATAAGCATTTATTATTTTTTAAAATCTCATGGGTTTTAGGCTAATCTTCATAATTTTGGGGGCCTGATTTGTGATTTTAATAATACTTGCAGTTGGCAATACTACATTTATTATTAATTATTATGTGTATTACCATTGCACCTAAGAGCTAGTCATGGACCAACTCCCCATTGCCCTTGGCATTGTACCAACACAAAAACAAAAGATGGTCCCTCCCTCAAAGAGTTTACAATATACAGTCATTATGCCAGCTCTACCCCACTACATTCCCCTATATGCTCTGATTATTCTCCTATATACAAACACAAGAGCACAGATCCTAGTCTGTAATATAGAATGTGTAGATCTGTATCATTATGGCTGATGTGTGTAGCAATGCCTGTACTTAAGGTTGCCTGTGCAGTTCCATTATAAAGTAACATTGTAAAGTAAATTTTAACTTTTTGGCTGAAATTTGGTATGCTTGCTCTCAGACTGGGATTGGATTTTTTTTTTTCAGAAAGTTTCATCAGAAATGTTTGAGCCATTTTCAATTACAGAAGGAGTCAATACAATGCAGGTTTTCTGTTAAAGAAAAGCATGGACAACTTTTTTTAAAAAAAATAGCTCTCGCATCTTAGGGCAAAGTGATAGACACTTGAAATTCAACATGGAGTCTCTAGGTTATATATATTCCTTTCATTGGTCCAGTGAAAATTGTATTAAAAACATACTTCATGCATACACAACAGATTATGTTCTCCAATTAAAACTAACAGACTTCCAGTGTTCCACTGATCATATGCATGTGGGCATATATGAACTGGCTGGAAATTACCACTGAATTGTCTCAGGATTCCACTGACAGGCATATGCCCACGTAACAAATTGGAATGGAATTTCAGGGAGGGAACTGTGGAATTTGATCTGTGAAGGTTCATATGAAAGGAGGGGGGGCCCCAAAAGGAGTCTTACCCCTAATCACGTGGCTTAAGGTATGTTTACACTTTGAGATGGGGTGTGCGGCTACACTATTTTTACCATGCTAGCTTTAGGAGAGCTAGCAGAGCCGTGGCTCCTAAAACTGGGTATCACACCCCCAGCTCAAAGTGTAGACATACCCATACAGAAGTGCATGTGGAAGGAGGCATATTGTGCAGCACTCAGCATTCTGCAGCAGTCTAGGAAATACAGAAATAACATATGATGGAATGTCTTTGTTTCTTTATTTGGGGCAACAATATTTTGTAAGAGTCTGAGCTTGGTTTTGCACCTGCACTTCCATTTCCCTGCCCGAAAGAGAGTTTTGGAAACCCCAAAAAGCTGGTTCCCAAAAATGTCATGTCCATGTTATGCCCAGCAGCTTGGCTGTGCAGTTTAGGTCACTCAAATTTAGAAGCCTGGCTAAGGGCCCTCTGAAAATGTAGCCTTGTTTGTTTTAAAATAATACTATGCATGGTATTAAAATAATACCATGCACAGTGAGCTCAGTTTTGAAGTCAAAACAGGAGGACATCAGGGGTGCGTCATGTCTGCAATCCTCTTCAGCATTGCCATCAGCTGGGTAATGCGACGTACAACAGAAGACATGCCAAGAGCATTACCTGAACACTCTTCTCATCCCTTGAAGACCTGGACTTTGCAGATGATGTCACACTCCTATCGCATATCCCACTCCATATACAAGAAAAAACAACTCAACTCAATGGATTCAGCCAGCAAATTGTCTTATTGCGGTTGATTTTCAGTCCAGATATCGTAACATTTAATATTGCCTCACCATCACCAGTACGGATAGAGGATTATGTTCTCACAAATGAAACATTCACGTACCTGGGCAGCACCATCAGCCAGGATGGTGGAACAAGCCAGCACATCCAGAACAAAATCAATAAAGCCAGGAACACCTTCAGGAGCTTAAATACAGTTTAGAAAGCATCAAAATACATCACCAAAACCAAACTGAAGATTCATCAGAGCTGTGTACTTTCAACACTACTTTATAGTGCAGAATGTTGGGGAATGAAAAAATATGACATGTCCAAATTGTCTTCATTGCATACAGGCTGCCTCAGAAAAATCCTGCATATCTTTTTGGCCCAGAAAAATCTCAAAATAGATCTGCTGACACAGCGCAACCAAGAGGATCTGAGCACCATCATTGCCAGGAGGTGTTGGAGAGGGATTGGCAATGTGCTTTGGATATAAACTGATTCCATCACCAGAGTAGCAATAAGATGGACACCTGAAGGCAAGTGAAAACGAGGCTACTGGAAAACAAAATGGCGAAGAGCTGTGGAAGTTGACCTGAAAAACCTGGGGCACAGCTGGGGAACAGTTGAACGGCTTGCCAGAAACAGACAGGAGTGGAGGATCTTCGTCACTGCCCTAAATGCCAGAGGCATAATAGGAACATGACAACAATGATGGGGGAAAGAGTCAGTAAATATCTTGGTACATGGATGGATCCATTGTTCAGGACTCCTCTAGAAAAGGAGTGAGAACGTATGTGTGTGTGTACTTGGCCTTGGGAAATTTGCAATAAATAGAATAGGGGCGAGGTTAGAGGTAATGGATTGTAAACTCGGTCTTTACACCTGGTGGACTTTTCTCACTAGTCCCGCCAAGGCCCACAAGGTTTTGCTTTGGCAAAGCTGCCATGTGTCAGATTTTCTTAAGCACTGCCTCTTTCCTCATCTACGTAAATTGCTGGGTCACGCCCCTGAGCTTTGTTATAATCGTAATTACAATGATTTTGATTACCTTAGAACTGTACGGTGGAGAGTTGCTGTCACAGAAATGATCACATTTTGCAAATAGTGTCGCTTTTGATGCTCATAGAGGAGCTGATGCAAGCCTGGGACAGGATGAGTTAATAAGAGATCAGTGGGGGTGATATGTAAAGCAACAAATCCCTAACCTACTGCACAAATCTTTGATGGCTGTGATCAATAGATTCTCAGACCACACTGGCATAACCTTGTCATGTCTCAACAAGGGCACGGTGGCTAAAAAGGCACAAGAAAAAGGGGAAGGTATCATTTGCAACGCCTCCCCCTCCAACAAGCAGAATGTAGCAAGTGACCGGTAATGGTGCCTTGGCCTTGTACTGCTTTTACAATCCTTCAGCTGAAGCAGCTCAGCTCCGACTGCCAGCAAAGCTGGAGCACCCTTGAGACCCTGGTGCAGATAATCATCATCCACTCAGTGACAAGAAGCAGAGCACTGCTTCGGTACCAAGGAGACAGAATGTGGCAGGGCACCAGGGTGCCATCTTAGACCAATCCCAGCAGCAGCAGCAGCAGCAGCATATATGGATGGGTGGGTGGGTGTGTTTTCCTTTTAGTATCCTCTCTATAGGGATGCTGTCAATGCAGCTTTCCTTATAGAGTGTCTGCTGCACCAAATTTAGCCCAACAGCAAACACTGTTATAAAAGAAAATGACATGAATGTGTGTAAAAGCATAAAAAAAGAAAGGTGGTTGGGCTATTTTTTCATGCTTAAACTGAAGTCCAGGTTTGGGCTTCTGATTATATAAACAAAGCTAGCAAGCCAGAGGCACCACTCCTTCCTCACAGTACTTCTCATAGTGCTTTCGCGGTCATGTGACAGCATTATGGTTAATCGTATTGCATTATGTGTACAATACACAGTGAATTGTACAGCTGCATGGGACAGCCCCTAAGGTTTGGGGAGTGACTGGTATTTATTCACTGACTAAAGGGTGGGAGAGGAATCATTTGAGGGACAGAGAAAAGGGGAGGGGAGCTATTTAAATCTGAAACAATTATTCAAATATCCGGATTCTATGGGCCGTTGTAATCATTGCTCTTCCCTTTTCTATAGCACCCCTGGCTACTGGTTTGCCTTTTAAGAGTTGCATTGGTGCCTGCTACTCCTAGGCAGAATCTGAATAAAGCATCTCCTTCTTCCTTGTATTAAAACACCACTATAAACAGGCAACACTATCTGACAAATGTCCAGTTTGTTGAAGAGTGTTTGACACTATTTGACAAATGTCTAGTTTCTTCCCACCGCCCCAGCCAGGTACAGTTTGTTGGAGCACCTCAGTGTACAATGATTCTTATCTCTCTATATATTCAGTTTCAGCTCCAGGCTCTCAAGCGTCTAACGTCTACATCTGAATAGAATATGCACAACTTCATCAAAACAAGTCAGACAAGAGCAGAATGGAGTTTGGGAAACACAAACACAACCTTGAGGATGGGGAAAAGCAAAACTTTATTCAGTAAGTTAATGCCACGGAACTTCAAGAGCTAGATACCTAGCTAGCATACGTCAGTGTAGCTCCATTGACCTCCATATAACTATGCTGATTTACACCTGCTCAGGATCTGGCCCCGTGAGATAGGCCTTTCATGCTCAATGCACATCCACCCTGAATGAATCAGCTACAGGCACAGATCGAGAACTTGGCAGATGGCATCGTCCTAGACTGGTACAGACAATGAGGAGCTTCTCAGAGACAATGGACGTGGTGGTTCTGCTGTATCCTGAAAGTAGGGTAACCAGATGTCCCTATTTTATAGGGACAGTCCCGATATTTGGGACATTTTCTTCTATAGGCGTCTATTACCCCTCACCCCCGTCCCAATTTTTCACACTTGCTGTCTAGTCACCCTACATGAAAGTGACTATATAAAAATGGCACTTTCCGGCACATAGCTGATCTGCTCTGTGTTGGGGGTGGGGGGCGGTATTCAGTCATGTCACACATTTATTTTAGTGATAAGAATAAGTTTTTACTGGGTTTTACTCCTCTAAGCCCCGCAGATCTAACACAGCTATCAGGCCCTGATTCAACAAGGTATGTAAGCACATGTCTAACTTTAAATACGTGAATAGTGCCATTGAATTCAATGGAACTATGCATGTGCCTAAAGTTAGGCATATATTTAAGAACTGTGCTGAGTGAATCATTTGTATCAAAATTCTCCTTATAAAACATCCATTGAAGAAAATGAGGACACAGAAAATGCTGAGGGCATCATTTGACCTAGGGATTTTTTATTACTGTGGGGATATTAGGGAAGGAAAGAACCCAGTTTGACTCTCAGATCCCAGGTTGAGGATGAAGGGATAGTCGACTAAAAAAACGTATAAACGGAGCACACTTCAGCTGGAAATCATTGAGACGCAGGAAATACACCTACCATGCGTTAAAGCCACTATTCAGGTACTATCATGTCAGAGGGAAGGACTTCATTAAACAAGAGGTGAAAAAGTCTTGTATTCTGAGCTCCTCATTCTATTCCACCCATAACCACGTGCAGAGTTTCAGTAGATCTTGTAGATCCATTTTAAATTTGGAGGCTGGTAACAACCCCATTTGGCAACTGGGATTATGCTGAGAGGAACACGAATTCAAATGATCTAAAACCCCCAAAATGTAGTGTGAAGGCCAATGGTTCCCAAATCCACTAATGGATGAGGGCTGTGGTCTCAGGATGACCCCATTGTACTCTAAAGTAATCTAAAGTAAACCTACTTTCACAGTAATCGCTCCGTCACTTCCTGAATAGGTCAGGAATGTGTGTAGTCATCCAGCTCTAGGGATAGGCTTGGCCATCATCTCTTCCCTTTATGTCTCGCACTCCTGGGTCCCCCCCGTAACCTCCACTCCTGGGCAAGGTCACGCCCTGCGGGAGTTGAGTTCACTTCCCGAGCTCCTTTCTGCGTCTAATTATTTCCAATCCCTGGTGCTGCTCCTCAGATTCAGCTAGAGGGCAATGACAGAAAGAAGACATCCAGAACTCTGCTCAGGACATCAGCGTGTGTGTGCCCCAAATAGGGGTGGACGAGAAGGCCAGTCGCTGTCTTGTGCTGGGCTCCCTAGCAGTCTCTAGCAGCCTCTCTTCTGGGGCAAACTCCCACACCCTTGCTCTATGACCAGCTTCACCTTTTTAAAGCTCCTCTGTTCCAGGTAGAGCAAGCTATGGAGATGCACTGAATTGGCACTGACTGAGGGCAAGGATGCTGGTTAGACTTGCTGCCAGTGGCATGGAGGTGTGCCCCACCACATAGAATAAGCAGGTAGTACTAGGTGGGATTACTTTCAATCATAAGGTAATTTTAAAGGCTAGCAGCCAGGGATGTGCAAACATCAAAATAGGTAGAGGTCCAAGCAAGCATCAAACAACACACACACTTCGGATCCTCCTTCACTTTCCAAAGGCTCATTACTTCCTCATAACCTTCCCCCAACTTCCCTCAGAAGTTCCTGTCTCAGGGAGCTGAATTCTCTCGGTGGCATCCTGGCCACTTGTGAATTCAAATCTTGCCAGTTGTGGTGTGTGATAGAGGAGATTCAGGGAGCTATGGCAGAGTGCTTGAGGGGAGATATATTAACTCCAGGCTCATTAGGGCGTGGCTCCCTGTAGACTAGGGAAGCAGGCAGCAGGTTAATTGGAGCACCTGCTGTCAATTAAGGCCTTAATAAAAAACCCTGCTTCAGGCAGACAGGGGAGGGAGTTTGGGAGGCGTTGGAGCGGTGAGTGGTTTGGAGGCGTTGGAGCGGTGAGCAGTTTGGAGGAGGTGGAGCAGAGAGCAGTTTGGAGGAGTTGGAGCAGAGAGCAGTTTGGAGGAGTTGGAGCGGAGAGCAGTTTGGAGGAGTTGGAGCGGAGAGCAGTTTGGAGGAGTTGGAGCGGAGAGCGTTTGGAGGAGTTGGAGCGGAGAGCGTTTGGAGGAGTTGGAGCAGTGAGCTAAGAAAGACCCAGACCCTAGGTAAAGGAACACCTGGCTTATGCAGAGAGAGGGCAGGAAGCCCCCACAAGCTGAAAGGTAGGAGAGGGAAGTAGTCCAGGGGAAGGAATAGCTAATCCAAGTGGTTTACCACTATCCTCAGGGCCCCTGGGCTGGGACCCGGAGTAGAGGGTGGGCCCAGGTCCCTCCCTCTCCACTTCTCCCCTCTAGGATACTAGTCGTGCAGTTAACACCCTGTTCAGGGACAAGAAATAGGCTCCCCGAATTCCCTACAAGAAGAGAAAGTGCAGGACCCATCAATATAGTGTCAGTAATTTGCCACACGTGCTACACACCACAACATTAATTATGGATAATAGAACATCTGAGATGTGAATTTAGTATCAGAAAAAGTAACACATACAATCAGCTAGTGGGCCCAGCAACAGGGCTTTTCAATATAAGGGATTGTAGGAAAAGTGGAGATGTCAAGGGACACTGACTGTAAAACAACCAAGGCCTTTTGGAGTTTTATGGAGAAGAAAGGTGTAAGAGGACCATCTGGATTTTATAGAAATAGAAGAAGAAGAGTTGGGTGTATTGGGGATTCATAGGGGAGGGAATAAACGACACATACATTGAGAATAGGAGATTGAAATTGCAGAACTACTAACTGTGGTATGTAACCTATCATTTAAATCAGCTTCTGCACCAGATGACTGGAAGATAGCTAATGTGATGCCAATTTTTAAAATAGGATCCAGAGGCCATCTCAGCAATCACAGCACTAAGCCTAACTTCAGTACAGGGAAAACTGGCTGAAATTATAGTAAAGAACCGAATTAGCAGATGCAGAGATGAACACGATTTGTTGGGGAAGAGTCAACATGATTTTTGTAAAAGGAAATCATGCCTCACCGATCTATTGGAAATGGTTAGAGGGGCTCAACAAGCAGGTGGACAAGGGGCATCCAGTGGTTATAGTGTACTTAGATTTTCAAAAAGCAAAATAAGCTGTCAGGATAAGAGGGAAGATCTTTTCATGAATCAGTAACCGGTTAAAAGATAGGAAACAAAGAGTTGGAAGGAATGGTCAATTTTCAGAATGGCGAGAGGTAAATAGTGGTGTCCTCTAGAAGTCTGTACTGGGGCCAGGACTCTTCAACATATTCATAAATGATCTGGAAAAAGGGGTAGATGGGGAGGTGGCAAAAACTACTGAAGATTATGAAGTCAAAAGCAGACTGCGAAGAGTTACAAGAGTGCAGCAGCGGTAGTCAAAAAAGCAAACAGAAAGTTGGGAATCATTAGGAAAGGACTAGATAATAAAACAGAAAATATCATATTGCTTCTATATACATCCATGGTATGCCCACATCTCGAAAACTACATGCAGATGTGGTTGCCCCATCTCAAAAAAGATACATTGGACTTGGAAAAGGTTCCGAAAAGGGCAACAAAAATGATTAGGCGTATGTAACCGCTTCCATCTGAGGAGAGATTAATAAAACTGGGATTTTTCATCTTGGAAGAGACAGACAAGGGGGGATATGATTGAGGTCTATAAAATCACGACTGGTGTGGAGAAAGTAAATAAGAAAGTGTTACTTACTCCTCATAACCCAAGAACTAGGGGCTACCAAATGAAATTAAAAGGCAGCAGGTTTAAAACAAACAAAAGGAAGTATTTCTTCACACAACGCCTGTGGAACTCTTTGGCAGAGGATGTTGTGAAGCCAAGACTATAACAGGGTTCAAAAAAGAACTAGATACGTTCAAGGAGGATAGATCCATCAATGGCTATTAGCCAGGATGAGCAGAGATGGTGTCCTAGCCTCTGTTTGCCAGAAGTTGGGAATGGATGACAGGGGATGAATCACTTGATTACCTGATCTGTTCATTTTCTCTGACGTACCTGGCATTGGCCACTGTCGGAAGACAGGATCCTGGGCTAGATGGACTTTTGGTCTGACCCAGTATGGCTGTTTTTACGTCAGATATCTTGGCCATCCTGTGGATATCTTCTTTACCAGGTAAGAATAAATGCACTTGAGTTACCAAATTTCTGAACAGATCTGAATCTGGAATTAGAGCCAGAACCAGTGTTTCAGGGTCTTTGTATCAATGGCTTTGGTTCAGGTCCATTTCTATTGATAAGCACATAAAAAGAGGTTGAGTCTGTCTCTGCAGCCCATGCACTGTTTGTGATCTTGCCCAGGATTACTAAAATAAAAGATCATCCAGAGAACTGAAAGAATTGTAATGGTTACTCTGTGTACACACTGCCCAAGGTTGCTAAGACGATGTTTAAAATACAATCTGGTGCATGACTTCTGTGTGTAATGTGTGTGACAAACCAAGGTTGCTGAGAAATCTGAAATATATTGGGTGCTGTTTGTATCATAACAGCTGGAGGTACAGAGGAAATAGTGGTGTGCCTGGGTGTGATTTATTTATTTATTGGTGAATAAATAAATAAACTGATGCTTTATAGTTTATAGCAGTTGCCAGAGGATATTGTGAAGGCCAAGACTATATCAGCGTTTAAAAAAAAAACAGATACATTCATGGAGGATAGGTCCACCAGTGACTATTAGCCAGGAAGGGAAGGATGGTGTCCCTAAACTCTGTTTGCCAGAAGCTGGGAATGGGAGACGGGGGATTGATCACTTGATGATTACCTGTTCTGTTCATTCCCTCTGAAGCATCTGACATTTGCACTGTCAGAAGATAGGATACTGGGCTAGATGGACCTTTGGTCTGACCTAGTATGGCCATTCTTATGTCCTTACACACACACACACACACACACACACTATGCTTTACATCAATTCATCTGGCCTTTCCAGCCTACACTTGCACAAAATCTATACAAAATGTTAATATTATTTATAGTGTGAGTGCCTGGAGCTAGCCTTTTAACCCAGATATAGGCACTTAAATGAGATGTCAGTTCAAACTCAGCACCTCAGAAAATCAGGTCACTTCTATTTAGGTGCTTAATCATGGATTTAGATCACTGGTTTTAAGCACCCAGATCTAAAAATGTTGCCTCTAGTGCTTGTGAACATTGCCACACTGACAGACCAGGCGATTGTTCTGTTTATCCATGGAACACCTATACTGTGGGTAGTAGTTGCACCAGGTTTCCCACACTGCCCTGTCAGTGATCCATAAACCTTTCCAGGAAAGTCAACCTCTAGGGGTGAGGGGATAGTTCAATCTCCATGCCTTCTAAGGCCTTGGCCCCTCTGCTAATCCTGCCCAGCTGCAGTGGAGGCTTTTCAACGGTCACTAAGGGGGGAACTGGCCTGAGATTCCCATATTAAATGAATTTGGCTATCAGATCAGTCATCGGAAGGCATTAACTTTTGGTCACTACTGACCTAACCTGGATTTGAACTGACCTACAGGCTCAAATACCAATCCCCCAAGCCATTCAGCTCTACAGAAGTTATTATTTTAACCAGTGACTCAGTGCACGTCTCAGTCCTTCCTTTCCCTGTCATGTTCTGTCCCAGAGCTGACATATGGTTGAACTGATATCCTTCCTCTGTTTCCTTTCTTGTTACTAAATGTCCAGTAGTATTGCATAAAAGCACCCAACAGGAAAGGTCAAGCTGAGTTTCAAGCCTGAGGTCTAGGATTACATCAAATTTTTAACGTTCAACTGTCCTTAACATCAACCAAACACTTCCTGGTTTCAGCCTAGTCATATTGAGAGCAACTGAACGATCTTTGCTCAAGTTTGCCCTATTCTTACCTCAGATTTTTGTTCTTAATTCCCAGATGAGGCTTCCCACATCCACTTACCCTCTGACTGCTAAATGCACATATGGAACAAGCTGAAACTGTGAGCACATAGCTCGAGATCTCCAGCAGCTCCTCAAAATGACCAACATGAAAAGTAAAGACATAGAGAAGAGCTGGTCAAAAAATTGCAGGTTTCAATTTTCTTATGACATTTTTCATTAAAATATTTTTGACTGCCAAAAAAAAAATTATTCCGGTTTTTGAACTATAGAGCTGCTTCAAATTTTCTGAATTCTGCATTTTCAATTAAAAATTATTTTGATTACAATTAAAACATTTTGATTAACTTATTTTTGAACAGTTCTAACTTTTTATTTCTTTTTAATTTCTTTAATTTCTTTTTAATAAAAAAAGGCTTTTTATTTCTATAAATAAATGAATAATAGTACTTTGGATTTATCTTTCTGTGTGCTTAGGTGGCTCACACTGCCACCGTATCTGAGTTTCTCACACACTATTATGTTTATTTGAACAATTCCCTGGTGAGGTGCAGAAGAAAAATCTCCTTGTTAAAATGGAACTGATACAGAGATGTTAAATGACTAGCCCAAGGTCACTCACAAAGCCTGTAGCAGAGCTGAGAACTGAATCCACAGGTCCTTGGTCTAGTGCCTTAACCACAAAATCATCCATCTTCTAGCAGGTGCACCTTCAGAAAACACACTCATGTTTAACTTTACACACAGAAGTATTTCCATTTACTTCAATGAGACTATTTCCACACTGAAAATTAAGCACATGCTCAGATACCTGCTTAAACTGGGGTCTTACATGATACCTATCACCTGAGGTTCTCAAAGCCCTTCAGAAATATTAAGATTTACAACACCCAGCTCCTCTAGCTTTCCCACCTTCAACCTGCCTGGTTCCTCCTCAGTCTCCTTATCTGACTGGAGTATCTAGGCCCCTGATGCTGGGACCCTGTGTGCATAGTGTCTTCCAGCTGCCCTACTTTCCACAGCTGGAGTCCATGTTCTGAGAGGCGGAGCTCTCCCTTCAGAACTGACCTCACTGTGGAGAGAAAGGCCCCAGGAGGGAACTACAGCTTTGGTATCAACTGTAAGGTCATCCTGTTCTCATGCATTTATAGTAATGCGCATGCCATAGATGCATAGAGTAAGGCAGACCTGAGATTTATAGTAAGGCGAGTTGCATGTCACCTCACAGCAGGGACTGGGGGATAAGGTGGGGTCGTTTTAGCAATTACTGAGGTAGCAGCAGGAAGCACGCAAATGGTGTCAGTATAAGGGATGGAGTTATGCCAAAGAAAAGTGCTGGTGTGACATACCTGCCTATACCACTGTGCACTCTGGTCCCAACTGATGGAGCCTGTATGCCAGACTTGACATTTTAGATTCTGACATTGCTCTTCCCCTCCCCCCCCCCCTTGACTTTTGTTTTACAATCTGAGCTTTAGTACACACATTGAATGTTGTTATTTAACCCTGACAGCCTTCTCATGGGAGCAATTAAAGTCTTTAAGATCTTACCTACATTTCACCAGAAGTCTTCTCATTAAATAGTTACTCAGATGTTCCTGAGGCCTAAAACATTAAGATTTAAAGGAAACAATTGACTGTTTTTTCCATGCCAAATCAGATGTTTGTTTAACATGGCTACAGCGACCACTAAGGTTAGTGAAACAGAAACAGGGGGGTTGTATATTAGTTCAGAAAAGGGCTTAGCAGGTAATAATAAACCAATATCAGAAAACCGGCCAACCTTAAGCATAAACGAAACATGTAGCTACTAAAAAACCCTGTCTAGAAAACTTATTACAGCCTCAGCAACTTGCCTCTCTGGTCTCCTGCCCCACACCGGCTTCTGGCAGCAGGACCATGGAAGAAGGCAATTCAGAGCTCAAGAATCAGAGAGGTAGCCATGTTAGCTTGGAATTGCAGAAGTGACAAAGAGTACTGTGGCACCTTAAAGACTAACTAAGTGTTAGTTTTTAAGGTGCCACAGGACCCTTTGTCACTTCTACAGTTCAGATCTTGATTCTCTGAACATCTTTTCTTGGTCCCCCCACAGATGTAAGGACACCCTTGTCAGAAAGGTTCAATGTAAGCAAAAAGGTCATTTCAGAAACATTTGGGGAAGTGTGTGTGTGCGGGGGGAAATTTGTGCTTCCACCTCCCCTCTGAGGCCACAGATGCTTATGAACAATTAGTGGGCAGCAGTGGGCAGCATTGGTGACGATCCATAGGAGGGATCGGAGCCCGGGTCGATCCACACTCAGCTGCAGTCACCCCCGCTGCTTCCTGTCCAGCTAGTGAGGAGAAGGGAGAGACACTGACAATACAGCGATTAGGAGCCCCATCTCAGTGCACCCTGCAGTGGCCCTAGGAGACAGGGGGAACACTACAGAGCTGGCTGAAGAAGCGTGATGAAAAATCTGAGGAGAAAAAACCAAGGTCTGGTGGGGGGAGCAACTGCTCTCCAGGCCCCATAGCAAATGACCCCCCCTAATGTAACTAACAAGTAATAAAAAGCAAATATTCTGATGCAGCATTACCTAGGAAGAACTAGGTTGGCTTGGCAAATTGTTCTTTTAGGAACCAATTCTGCCACTATCATACATTTTGAATAGTACCAAATAATAAAAGCATTAAAGATAAAAAACTGAAGACATCAGACAACCCTAGAGTCCATCCTCGCTGAACTTTAATGGTTCTATGGCATAATTATACCAATATATTATACTTCTATAGTTATACCAGCATAACTCCTGTTATGGATACTCTGATTCCAGAAAAAGGTGTCCACAGGGGAAGTTATACCGATATAACTATATTGGTTTAAATTCACATCTTGTGTTATACTTATATAACTTTCCCGAATAGTCGAGGCCTAAGTGTTTAAATCTGGGTCCACACTTAGCAGATCACCCCTCATCCACACTGGGGACATGCCCTGATTCCAGTGATTGGTGTAGCTTCAACAATGCAAATTGGCAGTATGGATGGACTGCATTTGCATCAGGAACTTATCCCTTCTTGAAACCAGGCTAAAGTGGACTGGTGCCAGTTTATGGGGATTGCTCCAGGGCAGCTACAAATGGTTGAGGGGGAAATGGGGGCAAATCCCAAAGCTGACAAGGCCTCATGGTCCATCTGTACAATGCAAATCAACTGCCAGGGGAAAGATGGAGGATAAAATACTCCTGACTGTTAGTCTCAGAAATCTCCCAATCAAGCACTCAACTCCTCCTGCTGCTTCCACTTCATATCTCCCTACCCTGTGCATCCTCACTTCAACTAGTCAGAAGGAAGAACTCAAGGTAGGGAAAGCAAGACAAGTTCTTCCTCAGGATTAGCAGAGAAGAGGGAGCTGTCATGCCCAATTCCCCTTACTTTAATTGCTTGATATGGAGTTAAAAACAACTTTACTTACTTATGCCCGTCACCCCAATCAGGGTATGGGCCACCAACCACAGATCTCCAGATCCATTCTCTCTAGCTGGTTCCAGGGGTAGCCCATTTTTGTGATGTCAGCCTGAAGGTCGCGCCTCCAAGTGTTTCTTGGACGGCCCCTTTTTCGCTTTCCTTGGGGGTTCCACTGCAGTGCCTGTCTGGTGATGTTGGTTGGCTGCTTGTGTAGTATGTGTCCTATCCAGCCCCACCTTCTCCTTCTGATTTCTTCCTCTGCTGGGAGTTGCCGGGTCCTCTCCAAGAGGTAGATGTTGCTGATGGTATCTGGCCAGCAGATCTGGAGAATCCTTCTGAGACAGCTGTTGATGAAGGTCTGGATCTTCCTGGTGGTTGTTTTGATTATCCTCCAGGTTTCAGCTCCATACAGTAGAACTGATTTCACGTTGAACAGTTGAATCTTTATTGCCAAAGACAGCTCTCTGGAGCTCCAGATGTTCTTGAGCTGTAAGAAGGCTGCTCTTGCCTTGCCAATCCTTGCTTTGATGTCTGTGTCTGTGCCACCCTGCTGGTCTATGATACTGCCTAAGTAGGTGAAGGACTGCACTTCTTCTAGGGGGCTTCCATTCAGTGTGACTGGGTCATTGCTAATGGAGTTGATCTTGAGGATCTTGGTCTTATTCTTGTGGATGTTGAGGCCAACCTGTGATGACGTGGCTTCCACTACGTTGGTCTTCTCTTGCATCTGCTGTTTGCTATGCGAAAGAAGTGCAAGGTCGTCGGCAAAGTCCAGGTCATCAAGCTGGGTCCATAACATCCACTGAATTCCGTTCCTACGCTCGTAAGTGGGTATCTTCATAATCCAATCGATGACGAGGAGAAAGAGAAATGGTGACAACAAGCAGCCTTGTCTGACTCTGGTTCGCACCTGGAAGCTGTTTGTGAGTTGCCCTCCATGGATCACTCTGCAGCGTATGCCATCGTATGAGTTCTTAATCAAAGTGACCACCTTTGCTGGGATGCCGTAGTGCCGAAGGAGCTTCCAGAGGGTCTCTTGATCCACACTATCAAACGCTTTCTCATAATCAACAAAGTTGATGTACAACGAGGAGTTCCACTCCATGGACTGCTCGACTATGATGCGAAGCGTTGCTATCTGGTCCGTGCATGATCTGTTCTGCTGGAAACCTGCCTGCTCATCTCGTAGCTGTGGATCGACGACATCCTTCATTCTCTCTAAGAGGACTCGGTTGAAGACCTTCCCTGGCACCAACAGAAGTGTGATACCTCTGTAGTTGGCACAGTTGCTGAGATCTCCTTTCTTGGGGATTTTGATGAGGTATCCCTCTTTCCAGTCTTCCGGAATCACCTCTTCATCCCATATTTTCTCAAAGAGGGGGCACAGCATTTCCACTGAAGCATCCAGGTCTGTTCTGAGGGCCTCTGCTGGGATGTCATCAGGTCCAGCCGCCTTCCTGTTCTTCACCATGGTGATGGCTTTTCTGATCTTATCTCTGGTTGGTTTGTCGCAATTAATCGGGAGGTCCTCATTAGCTGGGTTGATGTCTAGTGGATTTGGTGGTGCTGGTCTGTTCAGGAGTTCCTCAAAGTGCTCTGCCCATCTATTTATCTGTTGTTCTATTCCTGTTATAGACTTTCCCTGCTTGTCTTTGACGGGACGTTCTGGCTTGCTGAACTTTCCAGACAGTCGCTTGGTGGTGTCGTACAGCTGTTTCATGTTGCTACTATATACTGCCTGCTCTGCTTCTGCTGCCAGTCCATCCACATAGTCTCTCTTATCCTTCCTAATGTTCCTCTTCACTGCTCTCTGGGCTTCAGCATACTCTTTTTGAGCTTTGGCCTTTGCTGCTCTAGTCCTGCTGTTGTTGACTGCTGCCTTCTTCTTCTTTCTGTCTTCTATCTTAGTCAAGGTCTCTGCTGTGATCCACTCTTTCTGCTGATGTTTCTTGATTCCAAGCACTTCCTGGCATGCTGACCTAAGTGTCTCTCTCACTTGCTGCCAGCTATTGAGTACATTGTCTTCCTCTTTCTCAAACCAGTCTTGTAGTACTGAAAACTTATTCTTCAGCATCAGTCCAAAATCTTCTTTGGTCTTATGGTCCTTCAGAAGGCTGACGTTGTACTTCGCTCTTCTATCTGACACATCTATCCAGTTCTTCTTCAACTTCAGCTTCAATCTGGCCACCACTAAGTGATGGCTGGACGCCGCGTCTGCTCCTCTTCTAACTCTAACATCCTGCAGAGATCTTCTGAACTTCTTGTTAATGCAGACATGGTCGATCTGGTTTTCTGTCGTGCTTGCTGGCGATACCCAGGTACTCTTGTGGATCTGCTTGTGAGGAAAGATGCTGCCTCCTATGACCAGGTTGTTAAGCGCACACAGATCCACAAATCTCTCTCCATTCTCACTCATCTCTCCCAGCACGTGGGTCCCCATGACTTGTTCATATCCTGTGTTGTCAAGTCCAATTTTGGCATTAAAGTCTCCCTTAAGAATGGTGATGTCTTTGTCTGGGAGAGTCTCTAATATTTTCTGAAGTCTGTTATAAAAATAGTCTTTGTCCTCCTCTTCACTGTCATTGGTTGGAGCGTAGCACTGAACAACGTTCATCTTAATCCTCTTCATTTTAGTTCTAAAGGATGCTGTAATGATCCTGGGATCGTGTGCCTCCCAACCAATCAGTGCTCTCTGTGCCTGCTTGGACAACATGAAGCCTACTCCCTGTGTGTGGGGTGCATCGCTCTCTTCATGTCCAGAATACAGCAACAGCTCTCCTGTCAACAGTCGTCTCTATCCAACTTGTGTCCATCTTGTCTCGCTAATGCCTAGTAGGGTCAAGTTGTTGCTCCCCATCTCTACTGCAACTTGCGCCGTCTTTCCTGGCTTGTACATGGTCCTCACGTTCCATGTACCGATGGTGATGCTCTTGGTTGCAAGAAGGTTGGTCAGCTTAGTGGCTTCCTCGCAGCTTTCACCACCCAGCATCATACGTCTTCGAGTTGAAGACCTTTCTTTTTCCAGGATAAAGTTATCTCTATTTCATATATTCCAGTTATCTCTATTTTTGGCGTTTCTGTAGCAAGTTGATTTTTACGGGGTGGAGTTGCTAGCCCCACACCCAACGCTCCTCCTTTACCCTGACTTGGGACAGGCAGATGGCCCCGAAGGACCTCTCTGGTGAAGTTGTTAAAAATAAGATGAGGTGCATATGCTGTAGTGCTGCAACCACGTGTTGTGAACAGAGAAAGGCTTTGAAACTAGTGCTCTCAAAGCCCCAGTGTAAAATTCTGGACCTAGTGTGTAGGTCTATGCTGCACTTATACACCAGGGTTCCAGAGCCTGGCTTCCACCAAATGTCTCCACTGCAATTAAACAGTCCTATAGCATGAGCCAGAATCAGCTGACACATGCCAGCCATGGGTGTTTAACTGCAGTGTAGACGTAACCAGTGATGACAATGGGCTTTTTGGCATTGACTTTAATGGAGCCAAAATTTCTCCCTCACTGTCTTCTCATTGAACCTATAATTATTGTGTTGCCACATAGTCATGTGTTATGTAGGTTTCTGTGGCTCAGCACACAGTACAAAGGGGCCCTGATCCTGAATGGTTTATTTGGGTGTTGCAATAATACAAATAATGATCAATAACAATGGTAATCAGGCATGGTAAAGTATTATATTTTAATATAATTTCTTTGAAAGGTGATCTGGTTACTAAAAAAATATTGGCCTCCTCTATTGGGTGCATCACCAGTACGCTTCGTTAGAAAGTGCTCCTCGGTGAAACGGATAGTAGTAGAGGCCTTCCTCCAATGGCAGGGTATTTCAAACTTGCTTATGTAAATGTAATACTGTAGGGTTTGTCAATAGACTTCTGCCATAAGAGGGCATAGATCACTTATCAAGGGGCAGCAAAGTCTTGTATTATTTAAATGTTGAAACAAGGAATAGATATATTGACAACTTGCTAGCATATGACCAACAGTGTTTGTAAAAGGCAAGAGGACCAGCACTATATACATGTTTGAACTAAAACCTCTACTCAGCTAATCAGTAGGCCACACTCTTTCTTTTAAATAATGAATTGTTATTAACATTATGAGCCCAAATTCTGTCCTCAGGTACCCCCCTTCAGTCCCAGTGACAACAAATACAATGACACAAAGTGCAGTGAAGTCTGTGAGGCTGCACGCGTGTGACTGAGCACAGAATTTTAACCCGCATGGATTTAAAGAGACACCTGATGGTTTATACTTTGACTTGATGCCTCACTAATACACTAGTGTATTTGCCAGGATGCTCGACCATTCTGGGGCAGATTTGCAAAAGCAGTTCCAAAACTGCACCAGAAAGTATTGCCCATAGAGATTGAGTAGTCAACCAGCTAACCTTGCTGTGAGCTCAAATGCAGGGGGTCAAACTGAGACTGCAATGAAAATTACATCCTATGTGTTCTGAATGATTGTAAGTGGGGAATCTCATCCCAGCTTATACCCGCCACATTCATTCATGTTCACATGCACAGTAGGGAGAAGAATGTGGACCTGATTCTCCACTGCCTTGTGCAATGTAATTGCAGCCGTGTCAGTCACAGGGTACTAGAGACACAAGGTAAGTGAGGTAATATCTTTTATTGGACGAGCTTCTGTTGTTGGCTCTCTCACCAATCCAGGCTGGCCCAATAAAAGACACTCCCTCACCCACTGTGTGTGTCTTGAGAGTCATTTACCCCTGTGCAAAGTGGATACTCACTCATTTTATTCTGGGAGCATTTTACACTCCCTTTGCACAGGTGTAGAGGACCATAGAGAAGCAGACCCTCTTTGATTGACCTAGGTAGAGAGGTGGGTAGATCCGTTCTTATTCAAAGGTTGTATTGAGAGGACAGAAGGACTTGGTGGTGCGGATGAATTGGGTCCATTCAAACAATGGAACTAATCTTGCAACACGTTGAGCCTCTCCTGGGAATTACGCAGTGCCTTCAACTTCTATTGACATTTTTAGGGCTTGAGGGTTCTCCGCCCTCCCCCCCCCCCCCCCCCCGACCAAATGTAAGTGTATTGGAGGAAATGTAAGTGTATTGGCCAATACCCAATTCCCCCTCCCCCCAGTTTTTGGCTAACGTTTCATCATTTTTGGAAATTTTCAGGTGAAAATTATTCTGTTGTCATTTTTCAATGAAAGGTTGAAAAATTCTGTGAAATAGTCCCCACTTTCCAACTAACTTTAAAGGAAATACAAACAATGGGCCTGATCCTGCTGGTTGATATATGCCTACAGATCTTCTTAAAGAGTCTTGAGAATTGCAAGTGCTTGATACTTTCTATGGAGACATTCAGAGCTTCAAGGAATTGTGCTTGATGTGGCAAACAGAGACACAAATTCATTTTTAACTAATAAGCAACATCACTTGTGTTAGTGATTTTATATTAATTAAAAGCAGATTCTGGCAAAAATTCTAGCAGAATTAAAAATGTAAATAAAACTTATTTAAATCTAACTATAAATTTTGATTGGAAGAAGGGAGCTCTCACGAAATAAACCTAACACTCACAGTCAAACGGACATGGGGGATAGTGTGTAGTGAGTAAAAAACAGTGCTCTGTGGAACTATGGAAGAATAGAACAAATGTGCAGAAACATCCAAATCTGGTAAAAATAGCATTTTCTGTAAAAACTGTAAAATCATAAAGGATTTAAAACGTTAGTTATGAGCCTCCCAAGGCACTGCCCGTTCTGTGATAAAAATCTTCCTAAGTAGGCTCTCTCCCTTACCCTCAAGCACCTTCTTTAATTGTGTCTTTGACTAAGAGCAAATCCTTCTGCCTCTTAATATCAAGTTTGATTAACTTAATCTTGATGTGATATCATGAAATAATATTTACTGCTCTCCAATAATTTATGTAAATAACTTCCCCTTTCATCACTGCTGTAGGATGACAGGTAATTCAATGCTGCTGTCTCACATACACATCTATGACCAGCTTGTAAGCATTTGTACTGTGCCAGGGTCTAAGTGGGTGCTCTTTAAAGAAAAGTGGGTAACACACAGTTGCATTAATAAAATGTACAGATTAACAATGAAGATGAAACCAATCTCTCTGTTGATCCTGCAGCTGCTCCACAATGCAGTGATAGGGTTGTATCCTGTAAGTAAAAAAAACCATCATCTTTCTAAAATAATTTATCATCATGTGATTTAATAATTTATTTTAATTTTAAATAAAGGAAATACAGAAATGTACACTGAGACTGATTTAGTCTGAGCAATTTCCAATATGATTAGCTATCATGGTCACTTTACAACTCCATCCAGAAGCCAAAATAATCACAGCAACTTAAACAAATTAATACCCCACCCCCCCAAAAAAAACCCATAAATAAAGAAATCCCCTAAATCAACACAGACACAGGACAAGATAAGTAAAAGGGAGGATGAACCATTTATAAATAAACTAGCAAAAATACCCGGCGTTGCTCGGATCCGTCAGAGGGGGGGAGGGGGAGAGAGCTGAGCGAGTGGGGGGCTGTTGGAGTGGGGGAGAGAGCTGAGTGAGTGCAGGGGCCGTTGGAGGGGGAGAGGGGGTGAGATTTTAAAAAATTTTGATTCTTACCTGAGGGGGGAGAGAGCTGAGCGAGTGCGGGGGCCGTTGGAAGGGAGAGGGGGCAGAGAGCTGAGCGAGTGGGGGGGCCGTTGGAGGGGGGAGAGAGCTGAGCGAGTGTGGGGGGGCATTGGTGGGGGGAGGGGGAGAGAGCTGAGCGAGTGGGGGGGCCGTTGGAGTGGGGGGGAGCTGAGCGAGTCCGGGGGCCATTGGAGGAGGGGGGGAGATTTTAAAAAAATTCTATTCTTACCTGAGGGGGGATAGAGCTGAGCGAGTGGGCGGCCGTTGGAGGCGGGAGGGGGGAGAGAGCTGAGCGAGTCCGGGGTCCGTTGGAGGGGGGTATTATTACATCATAACTATGTCACAGAGAACAGCAGGTGTTAACCTGCTGCCCAGCTGATGTTAATGGGCTTTAAAAAATTTCACCCCTAGGGGGTGTCAGAGGTGAGATTTGAAAAATTTTCGATTCTTACCCTGATTAGGACCCTAAAGCCTATAACTGTATCAAATTTCGAGTCTCTAGCTCAAACGGTGTGGAAGGAGTAAGGGAACGTACATACACGCACACACCATTTGACTTTTATATATATATAGATAACCACTGCTGGAAGACCAAGTCGCATGTTAACCAATCAAGGCCTCAAACAAATATTCTGTTTGTAAAATGTAGGTGGTCTGCCATGACAGTTAGCATTCCCACGTCAAACCAGGCTTCTAGTTCAGTGTGAAGCAACAGTAAAGGAGGGGGAATCAAGTTTTATGGTTGCAAATTGTAGTACCACCAGACTGTCAAATGAACTTCACTTGCATGCTACCACTAAAAATGTCTTGTTAATTATACCTCTGTGGATAATCAATTTATAGTGATACAAGACTAGATCATTCCCTGTGCATGTACCCTTTTGCATGTGAAAGGCCACCCTCTGCCCTGGACCCTGAATTCACTTGTAGGAAGGGGCATGAGCTAGTCCAACCACCAAACCCAAGGAGAATCCACGGAAATGTTAAAAGCACCTGAAACTGCATGAACTTTTCTGGAAAGTTGTCTCTAAGCTGATTGTGGGGGAACACCTGGGACAGCATTAAAAGTTGTCTCCACAGAAGCACAGCTCCATTGTCAGCAGATAGCCCTGTGCTTCAGGCAGATCTTCCAAGGTTCTGAGGACTAAACCCTCTTCCCATTCAACCTCCTCTTGAAACAATCTGAGGAAAGCTTCATGAAATTGCAGGGTTTGTCTTCCTCCTCCTCCTGTCCTGTGTCTTTTCCATAGGGAGTTTCCTGGGGCAGAAGTCAGCACGGGGTTAGCCCCCTGAAAGTCTTTTAGCATTGCTGATTTCTTTGACTATATAGCATCCTGCTGGTTTATATCAGGCAGGCTTATGTTACCGTTTTGTAGCCTTCCATGGGAATCCGTGTCACTCTTCTGGAGAGCTTGCATCTTTATTTTACCTTGGTGTCAAAGTTCATTCTCCCAAGTTGCTCGAAAAAGCTCCTTGTTTCTACCTTTAGTTTTCTGTAGAGCTGGTGACACTGAAATCAAGAATTGCATCTCACAGAAAATGCTCTGCCAGGAAATTTCTCTTAATAGAAGTTCCTGGGCATCTCAATGTCGGAGAGTTCAACACCTGACCACGGGTGGTTTTGAATACTTCTTAAATACGATACCAGCAAACCAGTCATTGTTAACAGAGCAACTATTATGTGTTTTTCCTACTATGAAGCTTCTATCTGATCTCAAGTCTCAATATGTGTCATGCATTTTTCTACATTGCATTCCCTTTGCATGTATTTAAAAGAAGAGGCTCTTTGGAGCACAACGCTATTGACTTGCAGGAAGGTTAGGAATACGCAAAGAAGGCAGGCACTGCGTTTCCATTCAGCTATATTTCACCAATAGCAATATACTCACATTCAGTTAGTTTTTTTCCTTTAATTAGTTAAATGATTGAAGAAGGTTCCTGGAAGACAAACATCTTCTGTCCTTCCTTAAATATATACAGTGCAGGTAGTAGCAATGCAACCTTATTTACACTGCTCAGAGTGTGCTTCAACCCTCATCTTTATGGACCACGCTCTGGTGGCAAGAGATTCCATGACCCATTCACTCCTTGCCCTCTCCGATGGGACTGCAAATAAGAATGCCAAGTAAGATGGTGTTTTAGTGATGTGGGCAACTGTCCCCTAGAAACTTGACTGAAATTACGAACTCATTAGTAACAAACCAGATTCAAAGAACCACCAGATGGTAACAACTTTCAGTCAATAGTGTAACACGTTTTACAATCACTGATTGCTTTTGCAAAAATAGTGAAAAACCAGCTCTGTCATCTGAAATACTTAGCAAACTGGTGAAAAAAGTTTAAGAATGGTGGAAACCACTTCAGGCAGAATTTGTACACACACACACACACACACACACACACACACACACACAGTGCAATAATAAGATTGAAACAGTCTCATCATAGAAATTTCTCTTGGGGCATCCTTCACTTTTCTATGCACGGCTCTTCTTCATGTCTCTTGAATCCTCTTTGGGTTGGTCCCACAGCTGACCCAATAAAAAGGAAAAGCCCCAGCCGTAATGAAGGGACCCGCGGTATCCAAATGCTTTCATTAGCACCTCAGTCCAACAAAGCCACCAGTGGGATTACTCATGTGCTTAATGTTAAGCATATGCTTAAATGCTCTACTGAGTTGTGGTGTGGGGCAGTGGAGCATTGTCTGTAAATGGGTCAGGATCAGGAATCAGGAGACTTGGAGCTTCTCAAAACAGCAAGGATCTACTCTGCCTGTTAGTACGGAACAAGCTAAAAGATTCACACCCTTGTTTGCCACACACTAGCTCACCATCTAGACAAACCCTTTAACTTATTTCCCAGCTCTGCTGATGATCTGTAGCATGACTTCGAGAAATGTACTCCCCTGCTGTGTGCCTCGGTTTCCCCATCTATACAATGGGGCTAATGATACTTTCTAACATTTGTAAAGCACTCTCTGATCTATGGATGAAAATCTCTCTGCGTCACATTCTGCTCATTGTTACATTGTAAATCTGGAATATAGCCTTTAACTTTTGTGGAGTTACTCCAGATTTATACTGGTTCATTGTGAGGTGAATCTAACTCTATGTAAATGTAATTCTGACTAATAATAGTTCAGATCTAATGATTATTAGATCATTGCCAAACTGAAAGAAGAAAAATTGATGAAGGAAGTCCAAAATCCATTTCCTTCAAACATCTACTATTAACTGGTGCACAGATTTAATTCATATGCCTCCATATTACTGTCATTGTAATTTCCACAAAGGCGGTCTATTTTACATATAATATTCCCGCCGCCTGATAATCACAAGCAAATTAAAAACGGATCAATCATCTGCGCCTGATAGTGATTCTGAATTGTTCAGAGCAAGAATTACATCCATGTAAAGGTTTTTAACATTGAAATCACATTTTTACCATACTTTTGAAATGAACTTGTCGTGATACAATTTTCATCATAGAAAAGAAAGTTATGGAAAGCACCTGCACTTCTTTTCTCTTTCCGTCTTGGCTGATTTCAGTTTTTCAGCTTCTCCCCCATACAATCTTTTCAGAACCTGGGTTCTGATTTGACTGAGTTCTTTGTGCTAGTCCAAAGCCCACTGAAGTAAGTGGAAGGATTCTCATTGAATTCCATGGGCTTTGGATCAGGATCTTAGTAAGTCATTTTTATATAAATACAAATAATGATAATAATGCACTTTCTGTGACTCGCACATAGATGTGCCGGTTAGGAGCATTCTGTGCCTGAATTCAGTTCCAGCCCTCTTTCTCTCAGATATTATTCCCAACTTCACACAATTATATTTGAGGACTACAATAGATTCATTAACTGTGCTTAAAATCAGCATGGTTCTTTCTTTGTGAAGAGGGCACAGTGTTTTCAATGGCCATCTGAAGTGTGATTCCTGACTAACCCATAACCAGAATCCATTTAGGGCAGAGAAGAGAATCAGAAAAATCCCATTTAACATCTTCACCTCCTTACCCAATCAAGCTAAAATGGCACTAAGGGAACCCTCTGTCTAACACTAACATTTTAAAACAAAAACATTTTCTGTTGCAGACCAGGATAAAACTCAGTCTGGACACCAAATAGAAATGATGTCGGTAATGTCAGGGGCCAGCCCAAGACTGAACTCCCATAGGAACATTAACAGTACCATCACAAACCCCACCACATCTTCTGCTCCAAGTGCAAAATGTACTTCTTCACCCTGGCCTTCTCTAATATAAACAGAGCAGCAAGACCATAAAACAACCAGAATCAAACCCCTACCAAAATACAACTCATGCCACACACAATTCTCCCCTGGGATGAGGGTGACAGAGAGAGGTCAGTCATGTCACTGAATACACTACTGGAAGGTGCTCAGGTCCTGCGGTGGTGACAGCAATGTAAGAACCTAAGTAGAATAGAATGTAGGTAATTTTCTTTCCCGTTCAACCCACGAGCGACAAGAGACAGCAAAGAACATCCCCAACCTGAGCTGCCATTCTGGTTCCACTACTAAACAAGTGCTATTAAAATAATGCTACTATTATGCAATTATAATTACTAGTATATGCACTACTTGCAATCAGAACCAAAGGGAGGGTGCGGCAGAATATACAAGCACAGAAATAAACACTTGGGAAGCTGACTAGGATTTCCTGCAATAAGAAGATTGAAACAGTCCAATTGCAGAAATTTCTTTTGGGTCTTCCTTCACTTGTCTATGCAGAGCTCTTTCTGATGTCCCTTGAATCCTCTTTGTGTTGATCCTGCAGCTGATCCAATAAAAGGGAAAAGTCTCTAGCAATAATGAAGGGCCCAGGTGTCCAAATGCTTTGATTAGCACCTCAGTCCAACAAAGCCAACAGTGGGATTTTCGAGTGCTTAATGTGCTTAACTACTGTACTGAACTGTGGTCAAGACATTGTGTCTCACTTTACGACAACCCCATCACAGATTTTTAACACGGGTAAAACTCATCAGCAAAGTACAGACCTCTACTGTTGACGTCACTCCGTTCACTGTTAGTAGTAGTAAGGTATTCACCTCTATATCAACTGAACTAGCCAATACAATAAGGATATGACATACTTAGCCCATATGTTACATGTTTGTAAGATGTCTTATGTGCAAAGACCTCTGCATGTCTAATACAATGTAATAAAAATATGGATAAGAAAGGCAACATGGCTCACTAATGACTTCATGGAAGAAGGAAAAGACAAAAACAAACATGAACCTATTACCAGACCACCTCACACCTACAATGGGTTTGCTGCACTATCATTTGTATTGGGCTAGCTCCTATAGGCGCCAGTCTGGAGAGGAGCACCATTGTCCTAGTGCTTTGCAATCACATAGCAAGTGTCAGGCCTGAAATTACAACTGAGAACTGGAAATACCAATGTGTTTGGTTCTGAGATATAACTAGCGACTTGGAGAGAGTTCTTCCAGAAACATTTTAACACGAGGCCTGGAGAGCAGTGAAATCACTGCATATCCATTCAGAGTAGGCGAAGGGAAAGTCTCCTCGCTCTGTGTACCACACAGCTCTGCTCCGTTGTGGTTCCACCCACCCTGCTGTGGAGAGGGTTCAGGAGCCTGCGCATCTGCAGCTATCAGATAAATATCTGCATGTCAAGGCCTGAGGGCATCATTTTCAGATGCCTACTGAAGCCCAGAAGCTGCATTGCTAGCTGCACAAACTGCCATGCCACAGACTGGAGGGAGGGATCCCATCTGACCCCACAGATCTTGCTGCCTTGCTTTGCACAAGGGAAAGGAATTGGCCCAAGGTGAGAACAAAGGAGACCTGGAAGTAGACTCACAAAACTCTATGTTTTTCCCTTCCCTGTTTTGTTTTTTTTTAAAAACAGCACACCAACTATGCCCCTAGTGAGATATTCCTCAATTCTTGAAATGGTTTCTGCCCTCTACCCCCTCTATGAGGTTCTCGCACTTTGGCATGTGATAGAAAAAATTCAAACTCCACTTACAAACTCCACTGCAAACTATGCAATAATGCAGAAGTGACAAAGAGTCCTGTGGCACCTTAAAGACTAACTAAAGTATTGAAGCATAAGCTTTCGTGGGCTAATACCCACTTCGTCGGATGAAACGAAGTGCGTATTAGCCCACGAAATCTTATTCTTCAATACTTTAGTTAGTCTTTAAGGTGCCACAGGACTCTATCACTTCTGCAATTCCAGACTAACATGGCTACCTCTCTGATTCTATGCAATATTGATTTAGTGGAATTTTTGGTGATGTAGCCTACAGTCGTTCCAGTCAGAAACTATCTGTACCTAAAGAATGGAATGCACTTAAAGAACCTCCCATCAACCTTGAATACAGTTCCTGAGGTGCACGTTTATTGGCTATGAGTCACCAGCACCACATGCCACCATTTGTTTTACTGTTGTTATGAAAAAAACCTTACAGGAGAATTTTAACCTGCAGATGTGGTGAATATTAAAAGTCAGGGTGAAGCCCTTTGTTGAGGTGCCAGGCTGGAAGAGCAAAGCACAAAGAAACATTCTTGTAGCTGTTTGTCTATATGACATAGTGGTGCAAGCTAAGCAAAGATAATGTCAACATTTTCGCATGAGTTAGAGATGCAACAAGAGAGATTTGGAACCACCAGGTCTGCTTAAATGCTATTCGCTGGCAGGGATTTAGGTTGGTCAAGCTGTCAAAGTACATGTCCTCAAACTAACCTGGTCTCCTCACCAAACCCCTGCTCACCTCCCGCCCCCTCACCCCTCTCGGCTCCTCACCCCACCCCCACTTGCCTCCCACCTCCTTACCCCCTCTCGCCTCCTCACCCCACCCCCGCTTGCCTCCCACCTCTTCACCCCCTCTCGCTTCCTCACCCCACCCCCGCTTGCCTCCCACCTCTTCACCCCTCTCGCTTCCTCACCCCACCCCCGCTTGCCTCCCACCTCCTCACCCCCTCGCCTCCTCACGAAACCCCTGCTCGCCTCCTGCCCCCTCGCCCCCTCTTACCTCCTCACCCCACCCCCGCTTGCCTCCCACCTCCTCACCCCCTCTCGCCTCCCCACCCCTATCCCCGCTCACTCACATCCTGCCTCCTCACCCCCACCTCCTTACCTCACCTCCTTACCCCACTCCCGCTCATCCAGCCTTAGAATGAAGAGTTATGTTTAGCTTTTCAGCATACACATTCACATCTTCATAGTAACTTTCTAAGCTCCAGGAGGGAGCAACAAATGGAGCCAAATGACTATGGCTAGTATACCAAAATTCAGGGCACAGTAGCAGCTTTGAGCCAGTCCACCAGTGTAAATCTGCCCTAAGCCCACTAAATTTAACCTCTTGAGGCTCTCCCCCTGTGGAGGAGGGAACGAGGCCCTGTGAATAGTGTAGTAGCACCAGAGTGGTTCTGAGCCACACAACTTGGCTTTTGCATAGAAGATGTAGCCAAAGTAAAGGGGACAAGTCTGGGCCATCCCTACTCCCCAGTGATCCCTAGCTGCTGAAACAGCCTCTTTGAACCATAGCCTAGATCAGCCTTCAGGCTTCCCTGTTTTAGTCCATTGATTAGAACAGCTTCAGGAATGGAAGACACAAAAGTTGCTTAAAGACACCTTTGCCCACCTACTCGTCAGATGCAGCTGATTACTGGGGCCTATGTCTGCATCTCTACTGTCTTTAGGAGGGGAAAAAATGAGTCACATTGATGTGAATATATTTAGTCTGAGCCCAGGACATTAACAAGTTGTTATAATTATCACTCTCCCAGCTTACAAGGTTGCAAGTATTCTTCATTTCTGAACATTTACCTGGACTAAACCAGCTTGAGAGGGACAGTGTATTTTACGTTAGCAAAAACTAAAATAAATGATCATGTCCCATATAGCTCCCCTATGCTCCCTTTCAGTCATAATAAATAGGAGATTTGCAGAGCACCCAGCCAAACCCTTGTGTCCTTACCAAACAAGACTCTTGCTGTCACATATTAGTAATATAGCACAATACCTCTGGAGGTATTTTTTGCTGACAGTACTTCTTACTACAGGAAATTGCTCATTAGACTACCACACCCAGCATTCCTTGGCTGGAAGCTGGGTGTGTCTTGGGGACAGAAAACAAAGCATGTTGGATCATTATAGAAACTACTCATTCGTAGTCTTTGTCTTTCCTTCCAGATTCATGACTGTACAATATATTGAACAGTTAGTGATTAGTGTGTGATCTTCCATACAAAAGTGTGCTGCAGCTGAAAGAAAAGGACTCCAGCACAATGTCTACAAAGGCATATTATTTATGTGTCTATACACAAATTAATGAGTTGTACTGGGATTTTAACCCCCCTAAACAAACAATTCCCCCCCCCAAAGCTAAACCCTTTCATCAAATTGCATTTAGGAATTTAACTTCCCTTCTCACTATTTTTAGTCAAATGAATGAAAAACAACCTCTGTTACACAAATTGACAGGCGAAAATTCTCAGGAAGAGTAACCTGTTACTTCCATCCTTTTTCCTTTTGCAGAGATTCTAGTTAAAACATAAATAACTTCCCTTAATTTTCAACCTCAAAATTCCTTCTTTTACAATTCTAGGAGAAAGGATTTCTTTCCAAAACGTTTTTCCATGAGAGAAGAAAAACACACTCAAATCTGTGCTCAGAGAGAAAAGCATCTTTTGCCTCAAATAGAGGCAAATCTGGTACTTGATGCCTACCTGGCTAAAATTACAGCGTTACCTGAGAGTAAGCCAGTTAACAGGCAGAATTTGCCCAAGTCTGGTAAATCCAAGAGCATTCTTTCAGTACAATGTTACAAGTCTAATGGACAGTCAGCGTGTACCTATACTAGAAATTGTCATAACAGCTCTGCTCCCCAAGCCTCTTTACCTTAACAAATCCAACATAGGCATAGCCACACAGACTCACCTCTGAGCCACAATTCCTCCCCTCTGAGCCACAATTCTGCCCCTCTCACTCATTTCAGGGGGAGGCAAATGAAGGGATGGTCAGACATTGTACCCTGAATCACAAGGCTCCCCAGGAATAGTCCTGGGTTGCAACAGCTTATGCACCACCTTGCTCACTGTGGTGCCTAAAGTAAGAATCCAGCCTGAAGTATCTAATTGCAGATGCTTAACTGTGTAAGTGGTAGGATGTAAGACTACAATTAATTGCAGGTGCAAAAGTGCAGGCACAAATTTTGGAGTGCATACTGCACAGAAAGAAACATAGTATATCTTCTGAAAATCTGAGCCAGTTAATCACCATGGGTGAAATCCTGGCCACGTTGAAGACAATGGCGAAGTTCCCATTGATTGTAGCGGGACTAAGATTTCACTCTTTAACCAGGGATGCAGCTGCTTGGTAGCAGGTATGTTCACACCTGTTACAATGCATTACCTAAATACGTTTATAACAACCCAGGTTCCAATTACTACTGTTACAGCTGTTTCATATAGCTAGGGTTTATTAGCTAACATGTAAATCTCTTCTTAGAAAAGCTGAACAAAAGCCTACTGTTATCATCTAATACCTGCCAGCCCTGTAGTTCCAGTAACAGTTAAATAGTATGTAATAAAACTCTCTCTCATGCTATTTCAAAACTCCGCATCAACATTTGCCACTGTTCTGCTGGGCTCTGAAGATTTTATTTTCAATGCTATCTGAACAACAAAGGAGTGCTCATTTGCACAAAATGCAAACTGGGGCCTTAGGACATTTTGCCACCCACACAGTTAATTACTCCTTAAGGAAAGTTTTGGATGGGGTGTTTAGTATCTAAACCGTCCTCTGGCTAGCAGAGACATGAAGACCATTTGGCACCAAACTTAACATCAAACAAAATAACAAGGTGTGGCAAAACTGATGCTCCATATCAGAAGTTGTGGGAGAAATGAATGTGTTTTTATGGATCAGATACTCATAAATGCTAATGACCTTATATTTATATGGCACTTTTCAGCCAGATGGATTCCAAAGTTGTTGCATGCCAGTGTGTAATGAGGTTTGGTGAGTCAGGACATAAATGGGTCAGCAAGAAGCATGGTAGAGCCAGTGAATCAACCACTATGTTTATCCACCAGATAGCAGCAGTAGGTAGCACATGCCACCCAAAAAAGGCACCAGCAAGAATACTGGTAAGTAGTGTCAAAGTAGCAACGTTATTAGCTGATGATGAACTGAGACTAAATATTATAGATCATAACAATACAAAGTAAAAGGCAACATAATTTTTTTGGTTTTATGTTTCTTACACAACCTTGGCACTTGCTATAAAGGGAGATTTAAGGAGTATATTGTCAGTTGATTGCACCCGGATTTCGCAATGCGACTTCCATTGCTCTTAATGACAGCCACTCTCACGGCTACAAACTAGTTTTAACAATGTGAACAGTCACTTTTTTTTTCTTCTCTTTTCTGGGATTCCATGTCTGATTTTCACATATACTTTTTGTTTTGCCTAATACACTAAGGAATAACTGGAGCTCACCAAGTAGAAACAGAAGAAATTAAATATGGCTGTGGGTCCAATATTGTTATCATGGCTGTTCTTAGATCCTGGTTTCCCTTGCATGTTTCCTCCCCTTAGATAATGTTTTCTGAATGTTGTTTTTATGTCTCACCTTTAAAGCCCTTTGTTCTAAATCCTCAGAAAATAGTGTTTTTATCTGTATTTCCTTTGAAGAATCTGATCCTATGAACAAAAGGTCAGCATGTTTTGATCATTTTTCTAAATTGTGATAGATAAGGGCCTTGAAATCAATAACTTCATTTTAAAAAAACAGTTTGGGCTTTGAAAAGTTAATTCTAACATTCCAAGGAAAGTAGGCATGTGAAAATATTCCCATATAGATGATAGAGACTATATCTAATATGCATATTCTATATCAGGGGTTCTCGCAAAAAAAATTTGGTTGCCTCAGAGTGCGGCCACCAACTCTTGCTGGTGGCTTCACTTACACTTTTTCCTAAAATTATTTATTTTTCCTAAAGTTAATAAAGCAATATGCACATAGATACATCCAAATCATTGTAATTTATTTATGTCCTTGGGGGGGGGGGTTGCAGATTTAATAATAAAAATCATGCACAGTTATTTCTATTCTGTACTGAACCTAACAGAATTGAAACACAAATAAGGTGTTTTGCATGGTCTTGTCTTTTTTTTTATTATTGCTTTTTTAGTAAAAGAGGCTGTCTGTATAAAAATTCTGAAGTAAATTTAAAAATGCTTTTACATAATAAAAGTCCAAATAATAATGAAAAACACCTCTGAGTGCCTTGGGACTGGGGAGCAGAGGGGAAAGGAGGCACGGCTGCAGGTGGCTTGGGGCTCCTCTGGGCAGCTGGAGGGGCTCAGGGCTTCAGCCAGCCTGGAACTCCTCTGGACGAAGGGGATGGGGCGCTCCAGGCTTCAGCTAGCTAGAGCTCCTTAGGGCAGGTGTGGGGTGGGGAGGCGACTCCTCCCACAATCCACTCACCTCCCGTCTCCTCACCCTACCCCTGCTCACCTCCCACCACCTCACCTCACCTCTGCTCGCCTCCCACCACCTCACCCTGCCCCCACTTGCCTTCTGGTTACTCACCCTGCCCCAGCTCGCCTCCCACCTCCTCACTTCCTGGCTAACAGCCAGACCCCTCCTCCCCTTCCCCCCCCCTCCCCCCCCGCTGCTGACTCGCTGCTCACCTCCTCACCCCACCCTCGCTCGCCTCCCGCCCCCCTACCAGTTCTGGACACGTTGCTTATTTCCCTATTCTGTCTCTCATCTGCCACCTGGCATGGTAGAGTACAGGATTTACAAGAAAGTCACACACTTAAATTAGGCTTTCCCAAAAGGGCAGAGCGCAAAAAATTGCTTTGCAGGAAACCATGAACATAAGAACATAAGAAAGGCCGTACTGGGTCAGACCAAAAGTCCATGCAGCCCAGTATCCTGTCTACCGACAATGGCCAATGCCAGGTGCACTGAAGTGAGTGAACCTAATGGATAATAATTAAGTGATCTCTCTCCTGCCATCCATCACGACCCTCTGATAAACAGAGGCTAGGGACAACATTCCTTACCCATCCTGGCTAATGGATTTGCTTGAACCGGGCCTGAATGAATTAATAGTAGTTGAGCAAAAATACAAAATCTATAGTGTCCTTCCCAATGTAAACAATAGTAGTCGAAACATAGTTCCTGGCTATTTAAAATTATCCCTGCATTTCTTACTCCTGGCCTAATCCAAATCCAGAAATCAGTGGAAAGACTCCCTTTGACTTCACTAGGCTTTAGATCAGGATTACACTGCTAATGGATGCAAACGCAGAATGCAGTGCAGCAGACCTTGTTCTGAGTGGTCCCACTGGGGCTCACGGAGACAGCAAACACAATCTGGGAAATGGTAGCCTTGGCTGCATGTCTCCTGCACCCTGTAATGTGACCATTGAGAGCTCACCAATACCTGGCTTCCTAGCAGCATTCCCATGTATATTTCATGTGCAGTGTGGAAAGGCACACTGTCTAAAGACTAAAATCAGAGAGGTAGTCGTGTTAGTCTGCTGGGGTACCTACTCTTTGACTCACCATGGGCTTCCTTGGCAACTTGCCACTGGCTTGAGGTCACACTTAATATATCTTCACATAATTTTATACTTCACATAATTTTAAAAGTAAAAGTAAGTGCTACTTACATACTATTTGCTTCTTGTTCTGCTGTCCTTAAGGCAAATGGAAATTGCTCATTAGTTGAATTCACCCCCAGTAAAAACCTGGAGTGCAGTCATTGAAGTCAGTGGAAGTTTTGCCAGTTCCAGTGAGTACATATCAAGATAGATAATCACTAAATACAAATGTATATGCCTCTGTTCATTCACTGATATCTAGAGGATATAAACAAGGATGGGGCAAATTTTCAAGCTTGAGCGTCTGAAGTTAGGCACTTAAATACCAATGTTAGGTACCTAAGTGCTGTTTGAGGCCTTTCACTGGTTTGATTTAGGAACCAGAATCTGATTCATGTTAAGAGATTTAGGCACTTAGAAAAGCACTTCAGCGCCTATAAACTGCTATTTAGGTGCCTAATTTAGCTACTTGATTTGAGAACTAGGCTCAGAATACCCAAAGTGTCTATATTCCTAGACTGTATATTTATTCAGTGTGGGGAATCTAATGTAATGAACAAACCACTCAGGCTTCAGGCTTCTATATTGTCACCAAAACATCTGTAAACAAAAATTCACCTCTGGGTAATTCACACCATTTGGGTCCAGTTCAACAAAAGAGGGGAATTTCATTCATTTGAAATAGATTTGGACCTGAGCCACAAAGTTTTGGTCTGCATCCAAACTTCCCCAGAGTTCAGGGGTGTTGAGATCTGAGGTTTTGCCATTCAAGAGAAAAAGGCCAGTTATAATGTTCAGATCTCAGCTTCCTGATGGGGATGAAGGTGTTCGGGTCAGGAACTTTGGTTCAAGTCCACCTCTAAGGTGAAGCTGAATAAATGAACGCTGCCTTGTAGCCTAGTTTCCTGAAGTGTCATGCACGTGCTCATACCATGTGTTATAATGCAAATAAAGGTAATGCTTTTTTAGACTTCTAGATATTTTACTTCAATCTCAATATCACTTTACAGCCTTCATAAATCAGTCTCCCCATCTTTCCGAATGTTAAATAAACTGTAGAAAGTTAGAATTTTTTTGGCCAAACAGCCTACACACAGTATAATATACCCCTGTACCATTTCATCAATATTGCTTGAGTTCTTAATGAGACTCTGAGTGCCTGACTAGCAAAATATATTAACTGTCATAGTCTGTATTTATTTTTACAATGAGAAACAAATGATGTTCTATTATGACCAGCGCGGAGTAACAGAGGTCAGAGTCTGACTATTAATTGAAAAAGCACGTGCACCGAGTGTGCTGACTGGACAGCCAATCCCACCCTCTTGATGTATGATTATAATGCAGGCTTCTGTGAACCCCTTCTAGGCCAGAACCTCCTCCTGTTAGAAGGGGGCTAGATGAAGAGAGTAAGGGAGTCCAGTTTCCTGACATGCAGTGTACTTCATGCAATGGCTTAAGTAGTCTCCTATGAAACCTGGAACGAAACAGAGTTTCAATTCTCCTTAACGTCAAGGTGGGTTAAAGCTGCTCAGCACCTCGCAGGATCAGGACCGGAGGAAAAAATACCTGAAGGATATTATACAATGCATTACGGATCAGCTGAAAAACAGCTCAAGCCAGGGTAGTGCAAGGTTGGCTTGCCTTCAGGAAATGCCTGGTTGTATGCAGCAGCTGTGGTGAGAGTAGTACAACAAATTCACTTACTGAATGACAACAGCTTTATTGGCAAGCCAATTCAATTAAAGCCACTGCAACCAACAAAGTAGCAGGCAGCACTCTCTGCATAAAGAATATGGAATCATGCCTACATTTCCCTGAGTGCCCTCAGCCCTAGCTGTCCCTCTACATGAGAGGGAAAGGGATGAATGAATTAGACTCGGATGATGGTAATTAATGGCTGGCTGTCAGAGAGTCATTTTGTAGCCCCTGCAGTTGAAAGCTCCATATTAAAGATAGAATCCTAGCACATTGTCCAGACCAGGCAACCTGACTCTCATAATGGTGGAAGTGAAGAAACATTGCTGTTTTGCATTGATCAATGCTCTGCACTATTGATATAAAATAATATGTTCATTTTTCATTTTTATAAAATATATCCTTTAGGCTACAGTTATGAGAAACTCACTTTGGAGTTTTGACATGAGCTTATTAGGAAAAAAAGTATCCTTACTGCTGGCCTATAAACAAAATAAATATTCTTATAAAATATACATAAGAAATCATTTTTGCCTTCGGTAACAAAGATAAAACCAGGATTTTTTTATTTTTTATCACTGGAACTTTGCTTGCTAAAAACAACAATTTGTTTGAGATTTTTTTTTCTGAGTTCAGACTAATTTTGTAATGTTGATTAATTAGAGGGCTTTAATTTTGTCTTCTGGAGTGTCACAAAGAATAATAATACTTTGTTCTTATAAGACTTAATTGTGTGCCATGAAAGTTAATGGGAGTTTTTCTATTGACTTGAATAGCAACAGTATCAAGTCCATCTAGTGCATCCCAAAATACTTGATAAGTATTATTATTACCCCCAGCTTACAGAGATGGGCACTGAAAGTTTACGGGCAAGATTTTCATACCAGAGATACACAAGCTGAATAGTAGTTTAGTCCATGAGTAGTGTCATCAACTTTAGTGAGACTCTTTATGGAGTCAAGTACTATTCACTATGAGTTCAGGTATCAGAATTTAGCCCTAAGTGACTTGCCCAAGGTAACACAGCAAGTGTAGATAGATATAAATAGAACCTGGATCTCATGAGTTCTGTTGACCAGTCTTTTGCTAATGTTTTTAGGTTGTGTGTTCAGGGTTTCAATTAGCTCATCTTCCTTTTCAGTATGTTGAGACATATGACACATAATCTGGCTAGGGTGGGATTTGAACACAGAATTGCCCTGACAGTTGGATGATTTTTTCCACAGCTAACATGGTCACAGATCTGCTCTTCTCAGCACCACATGCGGAGCTCACTTCCTTGCTTGTTTCATTGCAGTTCAGAGAGAGGATCCTTGGTGGAAATCAAATTAGGTGTCTTCTCCTCAATTTTAATTCCACTCTTTCATCATATTTACACAGCTGTAACCCCGTTGATTTCAATGGATTACTCCTGATTTACATTAGTGTAGGAGAAGAATCAGGTCCATAGCCATATTACTGCTGTATATGTCCAGTCAGACTGTGAACACCATATATTCATTATATCAGAATCATTTTCTTTTATACTGAGGATGAATTTATCTCTAATTATCTCAATTTATTCACATTATTTACTGTTTCCTGTTACAAACAACTACATTTAATAGGTATTTTTCCTTTATTATTAACCAGCAGAATTATTTATCACCTGCTCTAACATGCCACTCATTTTCTACCTTCACCTCTGGAAAGAAAAGGCAGATCAGTCAGAAGACCCCCAGTAGCTGATACTGGCCTTTGAAAGCAGGGATGCTACAGATGGTTGTCTCGGTGTAAGACAGGTCACCCTTGACTGCTTACTCCTCCCACCTGCTATTTCCCTTGAGGACAGCTGTCCCCTTTATCACTGGAGGCTCTTGCCTGAGAACATATTTGTCCAGGAAAATGTTTCACCCTGGTCAGTGATTCGGTTTCACAAGGCATTTGCATCTTTGATCACTGCAAGGGCGTGAAATATTTGTGTCCATAAGACCAGGCAGAAGTGAGGTATCCCTTTCAGAAGCCTACTGTCTATTAAGTATAATGAAATCTAATATTAAAAGGGCATGACACCCCCTTCATACTAGATTTCATTAATCAATTTATTTTCATGGAAAGAAGAAATCCTTCATGCATGCCTGCTTCCTGGTTTTTTGTTTTTGTTTTGTCATTCAAATTGTATCCTTATTTTGCTACACTGAAGAATAAGCTAACCAAGACCCATTGTCATGAACTCTGCATCCTAATTTAATGTCTGTTTCATGGGTTGGAGGGAAACTGAATGCATTTCAAGACAGAGATGGAAAATATAGGGTATTTCTGGCCTGTTTAAATGTGTTTTCTTGAATAAAATCTCCTCTTTTTAGAGTATGTCATTGTAATTGCCTGGCTGCTTTCTGTGTCAAAGTGACCAATACTTTCTGTGCCTCTGGGAATGTAAAACTGAAGAAAACATCATTCATTTGGACATCCATTATGTGACTCGTTATTGTACATTAAACATTTGTATCTTTAAAATAATGACATTGCTATTATCAGCCACAAGATTCACACTTTTTCAGTTAAGTTCAAAGATTAGGGCAGCTCTGAGTATCTAGCAGGGTGACATTGAATTCTTAAAGGATCATTTTCAGTGGGACATTTTTCTATTTTGTTTTTAGATGAATTCACATTTCCAAATACTATTTCAATATTTATTAAGCCATAAGGACTAACGGTGCAATCCATAATCATTATGAGAGGGGACAAGGGCCGAAGCTAAGGCCAAAGATGCTCTATGAATGAAGGATCTTTATCTTGCTCTTACAGATTTTGCTACTTAGGTCATTCTTAGGCCTGGGCTACACTGGGAGGGGAGTTCAAACTAAGATACACAACTTCAGCTACGCTATTTGCGTAGCTGAAGTCGAAGTATCTTAGTTTGACTTATGTGGCTGTCGTAACGGCAGTGAGTTGACCGCGGCAGCTCCCCCGTCAACTCTGCTTACTCCTCTTTCAGAGCTACAGTTCCAGAGTCGATGGGGAGCACATTTGGGGATCAATTTATCACATCTAGATGAGACATGATAAATCAATCCCTGATACATCAAACTCTACCCGCCAATTTGGCGGGAAGTATAGATGTACCCTTAGAAATTCAGGGCTAGATTCTCTTTTCCAGCCAAGGCTATGCTCAGTGCAGAACTGGATGGGAGAGCAAAGATGGCTTAGGGTATGTCTTCACTACAGCAGTAGGTCGATTTCCCTTAAGTCGATTTTCTAAAGTCTACTTTAGAAAATTGACTTAGTGTGTCCCCACAAAGGACAGCAACTCGACAGTGGTCGACAGTGTCTGTCCTTCAACTTTTGCAGGGGTCGACATAGCCCGCATTGCACTGTGGGTAGGTAGCCCACAGTGCCGGGAGTGCCGGACCCCCCCGCCCGCCCGAGCAGCCCCGCGCCGGACCCCCCCGCCCACCCGAGCAGCCCCGCACCGGACCGCCCCACCCGCCCGAGCAGCCCCGCGAACCCCCCCGCCTGCCCAAGCAGTTCCGCAGACCCCCCCACCCGCCCGAGCAGCTCCGCGGACCCCCGTGCCCGCCCGAGCAGCCCCGCGCCGGCTTCCACGCCCCGCTCGGGCGGGGGGGTCTGCGGAACTGCTCGGGCAGGCGGGGGGGTTCGCGGGGCTGCTCAGGCAGGTGGGGGGGGTCTGCGGAACTGCTCGGGCGGGCGGGGGGGTTCGTGGGGCTGCTCAGGTGGGCGGGGGGGTTCGCGGGGCTGCTCGGGCGGGTGGGGCGGTCCGACTGACATGGCTTTATCCTTGCTTGACTAGTGAGGTCAAGGTTGGTTATTATACAAAACTACTAATCCCTGGCAGTATAGGCTGTATTCCTGTCAAAGTTGGACCACCTTACACTAACAGATACTGAGCCAGATTCTATGAACACCTCTCAGAAGATACATGTAGATCAGGAGGAGAAGGGGGGAAAAGATGGCTTTACATCACCTTTGTGCGTCCAGGAGTCGGGTCTCGTGAGGAAGCCAGTGGGGACTCCAAGAGCTTCTCTAATTTACAACAGCTGCTTATAGGCAGAGCATAGGGTGTTATGCAAGGTGGCATTGGCCTCATGCTATCCACCCCCTGTGTTGGGGGTGAGCTGTAAGGTTCAGCTGAGCGGGATTTGCAGTTTTTTTATGCTATGGTGGAGCCCAAAACTGGTGTCCAAAAGACGGCGAGCTACAGCAGCACTAGAATAGGAAGAGAGTCAAAAAGCAAAGGAGTCAACCAGACAGGTCCTAGATATCAAAACTATTTCTCTTCAGTTTCCTTCAGTACTTCTATAAAAGGACAGGCTAGTTCTTATTTCAACCAAAATGGTTCATTCATCCCAAGTAAAAAGGAAAGTCCCTTCAACTGAGTTGGCCAGTCTTTCGGGGTGGGGAGAAGAGTAATCTTGATTAACTATAAAAGATTAACTATAGAAAAGACCGAGGCCTTGTCTACACTACCAAGGTAAGTTGACCTAAGTTATGCATCTCCGGCTTCATGAATAACATAGCTGGAGTCAACATATCTTAGGTCGATTTACTGCGATGTCTTCATTGCACTGCACTGATCGGAAATGCTCTCCGGTCGACTTCCCTTATGCTTCTCATTCCGGTGGAGTATCAGAGTTGACAAGAGAGAGATCTGTAGTCTATTTAGTGGATCTTTACTAGACCTGCTAAATCAGCAGTGTCAATCCACGGTAAGTGTAGACATGTGCACAAGAACCAGGGACTTGAAGATGCTGGCTCTCAGCAGGTGCTTGAGAGAGTTGGCAAGACCTCTCTGAAAGCAATAATGTTACTAGCCTTTTATCCATATTTCAGAAGTGCTCAAATGAGATTGGGGCCAGAATCTGTTAAGTGCTGTAAAATACATTGCAGAAGACAGTCCCTGCCCCAAAGAGCTACCACCTAATTTAAAAAAGAAGGAATTAAAAAAACAAATATTGTATGATGTGCATTTGATGTTACAAGGAGAGTGTTTATGCCAGAGATTAACATGCCAAGACCCAAGATACGAAATCTTTATTCTGGGGCGGTATTACTATGAGGTGCCTTCTAATGTAGGGGAAGTATGTGTGCGTGTCTGTTCATTTCTTGAACTGCTGCTGGAGAGAAGGCTTTAAAGTGGGCCAAAACCTGCTGGAGCACAGTGCAGGCTTCACCTCCCAAAGAGAGCCAGAGGGGAGCAGCTCAACCAGTTGGCTTCTTGGAGCACATCTCGCTATGCATGACCATTGGGTCCTGCAGATAGTCCCATCACATAGATCTGCCCCACCTTGAGTTCTATCCCTGCCCTAGCTACACAGCCTTCTGTGACGTTGCCACTGGGGTTGCAGATAGCCACAAACTGAGGCTGAGGGCTTCCCTAGTGAAACAGCTTGAGAGAAGTTAATGCAGCGCATAACTACTCTGGGAAACCTTCCTTAAAGAGGGCTCCTGAGGCAGCTGCCAGATAGGGATTACCTGAAAATTCATCTCCAACTGCGCTGCACAGTTTGGGAACAGGAGACTCCAAAGATAGATGGTCCTGGCCGGTTGCACACACCAGGTCATCTATGAATTTTGGTAGAACTTCTGTCTACTTCACTTGGGCAGGAGGTGAAAGATCCCCAACCAACCCAAGAACTGACCCCAGGAATTCCCGGTGGAGAACCTCCCCACCAAGCCTCATTGACATCACCATGCCCAGAATTGGATGCTGCCTCCCATTTTAGCTAGTTCTTGCCTCCTTGCTCAAAAAGCTATTTCCCTAGAGCAGTTTGTAAAATTCAAATCACCCCCCATCAGAAACATGAGAACTGCTCTCCTGTAGGGTAGGTAAGTAGCACTAGATATATGCTATTTATAGCAGCTCTGATTATCCTACTTTTAAATGTTTTTTGTTAGGGGGGGGTAAAAAGAATTTGGACTATATACAATGTTCTGTAGAAGAGATGAAGATGAAATTACCAGCAAATACTGTGCTCTACTTGCACTGGGATAGTAGCAGCTGCAGAAAGGTAGTAGCATGCAGCTGGCACATCCGTTGATTTTTTTTTAAAAAAATCTATTTATCTTTTAGTTGTCTAACAAGGTTAGATGGTTGATCTGTATACTATCATAGTTGACCTCACTCTGCATATAAATAATACCCAGGATTTCACATGTTTAAGATCACACATAATGTTCCTGCCTTTTCCTAGAACATCGTATACTTAAGTACTTGAAAAGTGACACATACTGTGCATACCACGACAGACAATGAGTCTAAGACAGGGACTGGCCTCCGACCTCTCGACAAAATATCCCACGTTTCCTTTTCACATGTCAGTTTTGCATATTTGCCTTTAGAGAACAAATGTTAAAAAACTAGTCAGATAATGGGCTAAATTTTGTGCTGACTTACAACCTGTGTATTACCATTAAAACCACTGGAATTGCAAAGGCATCAGCAGCACAAAATATAGGCTGGGTTTCCTACAATTTCAGTGTATTCTCAAAAATTCAGGGCCAGTCCCTGGAATTTAAGCTGCTATGGCACAGTTCTTTACAAATAGACACTATCTCTAGAGGATCTTCCCAGCCCACAGTATGACATCTGCAGTACTGACATTTATATTACAGTCTTTCTTCCCCACCTGCCAGAGGGGGTAGCTTAGTAGACTATGCGTCAGATTTGAAATGCCTGACCTCCCTGGAACCACAGACTCAGCTCAGCCCTTCAGTCCAGCAAGGTAGATTCATTGTTTACTGTGTAGTTTACTGGGTTGTGGGTCTTTTAGCTGAACTGTTAAAAACAGAGGTTCCATCTGCTTTTTTTAACGATGCCAGTGCACTTTTCATAAAGGCCAGGGTTTGCCCCAATGTCCTTCATCGAAATTTTCCTTCTCCCCATTGGTCTGTGACAGTTACCTAGAGCCCTTCAACCCAATGAGTGTGTGAACATCATTGGTGCAATATGTACTTACATTTGAAGAGAATGTTAGGACTCTGTTGGTTGAAAATTGTTGCACGTGTATTTTTAAAAGATTATCTACAGGCCAGAATTTATTCAGTTGCAGCACTGTATCCTGGGAGCTATGCCACCCACACGCAGCCCAACCTGAGTTGACTCCTCCGCTGAACAGCCATTGTAGCCTCTGATACAACAACAGGAGAAGCAGCCTGACGTAAAGGACCTAGAACAGGACTGGGAACCAAGGTCTCTTGCATTCCTTCTTAAATTCCTCAGGCCATCCCTGTGAATGGTGATGTGACCACAGTTGGCTACATTTGGGGAGAGGAGGCCCATCTGTTTGGGGATGTCAGAGGAACTTGAGGTGTTAGGGGGAAAATGTGAAGGACAAGGAGATGTTTATATAATTCTCAATATGTTTCTGCTGACTGGTGAGGGGTACGTAGGGACAGCAGGAAAGTGAAAATGTGCTAGTCACTTTGAGTTCTAAATGATTTTTATATTATCTATTTAGCTGATGCTGCCCGAGATAGGTGCTCTTTTGTGTTAGTCTGTTCAAACCCAAATAAATCAAACAAAATGAGAATTGTCTCACAGGATCACCTAGAAATAACTAGGTCAGCTGTGACCAGAACTACTGCATTTGTATGGCCAGAATTATCATCCACTCTGAACTGGTTCTTTCCCACACCATCCCCACTGCCACCCACCTTGGGAGAAAGACACCCCAGTGCAGTTATCTGACAATATCTGTACTTCTGTAGCCTGAAGAGCCTTGAGTTCTCCAGACTGCCCGGAGCTCCATGATGTTTATGCTCTGACAAGCTCCACAATTCACTCCTGTTGTTGTCCAAAAGAGTCACCAAACTTGAGGCATTCATCTTGAAAATTTCTGGAGGCACCAAGTGCAGAAAGGGGTGAGGATCTAGCAGGCTTCTTGTCCCTCACAATAGGTCTAGCCAAAACAGCCTGAGACAAGCTCATGGCTGATACCCACCTAGTTCCATATTTCTCTGTGATTCTGTCAAGCAACTTTGTAGAATCAAGTATGGTAATCAAGAATGGACATGAGAAAGGCAGGGAACAGACCCCAGTTGCCTTGCTAAATACATCCGTGTGGCAGAAGGGCTGAGATAATCTCCCAATATGTCTTTCATGGTTTCCCTTTTGGACAAGGGAACATTTAAAGTCAGTGAATGTGGCATTCACTGTAAATCCCAGGCAAGCTAAGCCACGAAAGAGGGCTAGAATGGACTTTTCTGTGTCTATCATGAATCCCAGGGCTTTTAGTAAATGTGAGAGAGACAGTTTTCAGAGGCTTTTTTTGATTCGCCTGCAATCAAGATGTCGCATAAGTAGATAGGCCTCTTCTCTCATTAGCAAGGTCACGTCTGAGCCTACTGCTGCTGTCAAGGGCTGGTCTGCCAGGGACAGACTAAAATCTCTGCTAGTGACCATGAATGAATGTTCACAGGCCAGAGTCCCAGACATGGGCCTGTACTTTTTGTGCCTGCGAATCAGGTCCTAAACGGGCAAGTTATCTACACTTTAATTGTTTGCACCAGCAATTTACGAGTATAGAAATGGACACCCACTTCAGGCTATTTTGAATATTTGTCTCTAAAGAACAACCATCACAATCGAATATACCAATATACAAATGTACCAATAAAAATATACGAATATATGAATATACCAATAAAAATGTCTAGGACTGAACTCAGGACAGGTGATGAGAACCAGTGGCAGATGAGAGGACTGTTTTTCCTCTTATGGTACATTCATTATTAATGACTGTCTGTGGACACCAGTAGCTTTCTGGTCACATTGGCACTTCTTGTTCTCAGATCACAGATCATTTCCTTGCCAGTGGCCCATTCAGCCCCTGAGGTGGATCTGCCACTGGCCATTCGTGTTTACTGCTCCTGGTTTTATTTTCAGTGATTGGGTGGGCATGCCATACTTCAGTAGATGTGTACTGTCTGTGGCACTCTGGAGGTCCTCAAGAAACAGAGAGTCAGTCATGTCCTCCTGGGTTTTGTTGAGATGTCTCCCTTGCCTCTGGTAGGACTGACCCTGGAGCTTTGTCAGCACTTTGGTCCGGACGATACAGCAGTCACCAGAGCAGGTTGCTGCCAGCCACTTTCTATTTGAAACCTAACTTCCTCTCTCACTTGCATATGGGAGTAACTATTTGGCATCCTTCTCCTAGTATTTCTTATGTCCCAGTTTCCTGCTATATATTAACTACTTCAATGGGTATTTTATCCAAAAAGTTTGTTAGGTGCTAACGCAAACGTTTTTGTCCTTCTACCCATAAATCTCGTCACTGGTGAGCCTTGAAAGCACTGTGAGGTAAGCTGTGATAGTCTAAGAGTGCTCAGTATGAATCCTCTCAATCCACCAGTTTGGCGGGGTGGGGTGTTCAGTTACGTTCTTTACCATTTGGACTGGTTTTCCTGGTACCCATCTGACTGTGTGTAGTAAAGCCATAACTTGGTGCGTTTGAATTGATACATCAGAGACTGGTACCTAAATGTGAATTGTGGGATTATCAACTGCTCTTGGTATAGTCTATCTGGGGCAATGGGAGGCAACCCTTGGCCCACAAGCCGCACGCGGCCCATCAGGATAATGCACTGGCGGGCTGTGAGACATTTTGTTCATGTTGATCGTCTGCAGGCACAGCCGCCCGCAGCTCCCAGTGGCTGCAGTTCGCCATTCCCAGCCAATGGGAGTTGTGGGAAGCAGCGTGGGCCACAGGGACATGTTGGCACTGCTTCCCGCAGCTCCCTTGGCCGGGAACGACAAACTACAGCCACTGGGAGCTACGGGCGGCTGTGCAAATGTAAACAAACTGTCTCACATCCTGCCAGCAAATTACCCTGAAGGGCTGTGTGCGGCCCGTGGCTGCAAGTTGCCCACCACTGATCTAGAGTCCAAGCTTCTTCCTAACTAGTCCCTGCAATTCGGCTACTATTTGACCAGCCTATAACCTCTTCATTTAAATTGAGTCGCTCAGCCCTTAAACTCCAGCACTTGCAGGCTCCTTTTTTTGCCTGTCAGTTTCTGAGAGGCAGCCTGGCATGGAGCTCTTGCCCCTTTATTATCCGTGGCCTTTCCAACTCCCTTTCTTGCTTTGGTCTCCTCCCTTTATAGTTGGACTTGCTTTCTTGATTGGTCACAGCTATGGGTGCATGTATCAACAACTGGAAGTTCTGGCAGCTGGGCAGAGGTGTGGTCGGCCTGATTGACTGTAAAAGCCAGAATGACTCTCCTCTCTCTTACTGTTTATGCTCAGTGTGGGGTTTGTAAACCCCATTACAGAGCCATTATCTGTTATTAACTCACCTGGAATCCCATGGTAAGCCAAATATGATATATAGTGTGTTATTACATCACTGCTCAATATGTTGTGCAACAGTTTAGTTTCAACAGCTCAAGAGTTGAATGGCAATCCACTGGCAAGAGTTAATCTTTCACGTTTCTTTGAAATAGTTCTGCACTAACTTCAGTTCAGACCAAGAACAATAAGGGATCTCAGATGGTTTCTGGTGGTTCTTTTTTCATTGTTTTGTTTTTAAAGCAGATGTCTCTGTTCCTTCATATGCTCATCTGTGAAATGGAGCTAATACTTCTTCCTCACAGAGCTGGTGTAACATTCATGTTTGTAAGTCACATTGTTGAAAGGTGTTATATAAGTAAAAACATCATTATACAGTACACAACCAGCACATGATTGTACATAATACAAATGTCTTCTATTTAAAAAGGTATACAGTACACACATGGCATGCCAGAGCTTCCTGAGATTTAAGTTGTGAGACTCAAAAATTACTAAGCTACAGAGTTTGGAGAACAGAATTTATATGAGGCATTTGCTAAACGTAAACCGACCGGTCTTTTTAACTAAAAAGACAGAACAAGAACAGAATAAAAAGAAAGAATATAGAGCAATGCAGCATGCTAAGGAAAAGTTAATTTTTTCCATCAGACTTTTGTGTGCCAAATTATTCCTTAATGTAAAGCCTCCTGCACTTTTACTTAAACAATGTACATAATTATGGACTAGCTTACCACATTCAAACATGGAACTCTGTTTCTACTCTCCCCTGGGTTTGGCAGGGGGTACGGTTTCTGAGCATGAGAGGCCTGTGGTGGGCCTGTAATCTACAGGATAGAGTTGAAATACCAGAGTAATTAACTATAGGTTAATCGTATTTACTGCAGCTCTGTTGTTACAGCTTCTCAGACAAAGGCTAAACTCAGGAAAACTAAAAAGAAACAGATCTTCGTAGCTGATTTATTGGTAATGTAATTAGGATGAGGGAGAGAATCTAATTACCAAGTATTCTCACTTCTCTCACCCCCTCCCATTACTGATTTAAAGAGGAAGCTACTAGTGTAATAACTACTTTCTAGTTTACTTTACTTCTTAACACCGCAGTTGTTAAAACAGCTTCAGTGTTTTCTCAGCTGCATTTTTATGTCAGTACTAAGAATCCAATGAAACAGTTTGTACATGTCAGAGAAAAGGATGAGGTGGAGGAGCTAATGTGAAAAACACCCCCAAAATATTTCATATGAGCAAAAAAATTTACCTGAGGCTGGAATTTGACTTAGGAGAGTCCAGAAGAACAGGTCATGCATTGTACTGTCCTTTTCCTTCACAGAATTGCATATACAAAAGCACTGTGAGTGCCAGAACTGTTTGCCCTCCAGTCTATCCCATGCAAATATATAATTGTGATGGGAAACAAAGGCATTTTAAATGTACAGTCAAAACCTTGTGTTTATTTTAGATTGTGATATTAAGATATGCATGTCTTAATCTACAAGAAAAAGACAAGTTATAAGATATGAGGCCAAATTCTGCTCTCAGCAGGCAATGTCAGGTATGCGACTGAATTCGAAAAAGGCAGAATTAGACCCACTGTTAATAATTATCATTACACTAGTAGCTGATAGCCTGTGCTATTGCACAAGTGTACCGTATTTTTCGGCGTATAAGACGCCTTTTTAACCCCCAAAAATACTTTCAATATTAGGGGGGGCGTCTTATACGCCGAATATCGGCCGGACCAAAAAAAAAAAAAAAAAAGCGCCGCTTTTTTCGCGCCGCTCTCCCAGCAGCCCGCCCGCACGGCGGGGACGGGAGAGCGGCGCGAAAAAAGCGGCGCTTTTTTTTTTTTTTTTGGTCCGAAAACGCGGGGGCGTCTTATACGCCGGAGCGTCCTATGGGACGAAAAATACGGTAATTCATAAAGTTATGTGAGTTAAGATAAAAAATGATTGAGAATTTAAAATTTGAACAATAGCAGATTGCAAATCCCAGTGATGATTGCAGGCCTGGCCTCACTGTGAGGTGAATCGAGGCAGCCGCCTCAGGTGCCAGACTGTGGTGGGGGGTGCCACTAGGACCCATAGTGTAGAAAATTGTGTCTGCTGCTGGTGCATATGTATTCTCTCTGCTCTAGAAGCACAGAGATGGTGGGGTGCTGTGCTAGAGGAAGGAAGGCACAAGAGATAGAACAGGAAGGCAGGAGAAAAGATGAGAGGAAATAACAGAAAGCACCAGGAGATGCAGGGAGAGAGAAAAGGAGCCTCTTATGTAACTCTCTAGCACCCCCAGGAACCTGGACTGATTAACACCAGCTTCTCACGCACTTCCTGCTCCTTCCCTGAACCCACTTGAGGAGAACAGCCAGTCAACGGAAGTAGTAGGGGCCAGTTAGGCCCTTAAGATGCTGATATCTTCCCTCACGCAGGGAAGATACCGGCCTGCTTATTTGTCCCCTTCAATTGAGTGTTGAGAGCCACTATGGCACACAACAGCAGTCATGAGTAAAAGACGAAAATGCCCCTCTGGGGCAGCACTCAGAAAAAGAAAGAAAGCAAAGGAAGCTCTTCTATCTAAGCGCAAAGGAGCTCTCCTGAGATACATAGACACAAATGTTCATGGTGAGCCTTCCAGTCCCAGTGAGAATGTGAGCGGTGAGGAGATGCCTGATCTTCCAGTTAGAGTGCAGGTGACCTAGCAGCTACTGCAGCATCCATATCTCCATCTCAAATGGATGTAACCATGCACATTCCTGAAGAAAAGTGTAGATCAGAGAAGAGTGTGGTGGAGGCGCAAGAAACAGCTGCTGCTGAGTTTAATTTCTTAAGTCTAGAAGATCCAGGACTGTGGACCCACATGAGCAGTAGCCTGAGGAACTTCCTTGTATTGCATGGGCCACAGCAAGTGAAAAATGTCATGTTCCCCAAAGACAATGAAAATAGAAGTTTCCATCCAACACATTACTGGCCTGAAATCCGCAATGGTGATAAAGTGGAGAGGCCATGGCTTATGTACTGAAAACTCAGAATGCTGCATACTATTTGTGTTGCAAACTCTTCCAGTCTAGTGTTCCAGCCACAGGACTGGAAAAATCTGGCTAGAAATCTGGCATGCCATGATAAGGCAGCAAATCACCAGAGATCATTCCATAGGTGGAAAGAGTTTGAGATGAGACTAAGGTTAAAGGCCACTATAGATGATCAGCATCAAGAGAAGATTGCATCAGAGTTTCTTTACTGGCAAAATGTTCTGAAAAGGCTCATTACTTATTACCCAAAACCTAGCACTGCATGACACTTCAGATCAGCTGTATGTGCCAAAAAATGGAAACTTCCTTAAAATTGTGGAGCTGATGGCTGAGTTTGATGCTGTACTCCAGGAGCATCTAAGAAGATTCACCGCCCAAGAAATGAACACACAACACTACCTTGGAAAAACAAGTTAAAATGAGATCATATAGTTACTGGCAACAAAAGTCAAACAGAAGACTGTGGCAGATTTGAAATCAGCAAGATATTACTCTGTTATTCTGAACTGCACACCTGACATCAGCCACTGGGAACAAATTATTTTAATGGTGCGTTTTGTAACAACAACAGAACCTAGTGAAAATGTCCCTGCAATGGTGACTGTCAGAGAGCATTTTCTAGAATTTATTGACATTGATGATACTACAAGAGCTGGTATCACAAATGTGCTTCTTAAAAAGCTGGAAGATCCGGGAATTGCGATAGCTGACATAACGGTCAAGGCTATGATAATCATGCCAATGTGAGAGGAAACAACAGAGGAGTACAGACATGGATCTGAGCGTAAACCCTTGAGCTTTTTTTGTCCCATGCAGTTCTCATTCATTGAACTTGGTGGTCAGTGATGCAGCATCAGCTTCTACTGAGGCTGATGAATTTTTTAAATGTAATTCAAAGCATCTATGTATTTTTCTCTACATCAACTCATTGATGGCAAATTCTGAAGCAATATCTGGGAACATCCTTTCTGACACTGAAACCACTGAGTGCCACACGATGGGAAAGTCTAGGGGAGGCAATAAAGTCTGTCAAACACCAAATTGGGAAGATACATGATGCCATAGTTGCCATTATGGAGGATGATGCTATGACAGGAGCTGTTCATGAGAGAACTGTGGTAAAGGGAAATGGAAACATACATAACTTCAAATTTCTGTGTGGCTTAGTGTTGTGGCATGACATACTGTTTGAAATAAATGTTGTAAGCAAGAGACTCCAAGATATTGATCTTGATATATCTGAATCGATGAAACAACTGGAGAAACCAAAGTTATATCTACAGTCTTACCAGTCAGATGAGGGATTTCAAAATGTTCTGAAGAGTGCACAGAAGTTGGCAGAGGAACTTCACACTGAAGCTATTTTCCCACCAATTCAAGAATACAAGAGTCACTGAAGAAGAAAATATGTTGATTACGAGGCATGGCAATATCCCATAGGAGACCCCAAACAACAATTCAAAGTTGAATTCTTTAACCAGGTGCTAGATTGTGCAATACAGTCAATTGAAGACCGTTTCGTGCAGCTCAAGGAACACAGCAGTATATTTGGGATGTTTTATGATATTCCAAAACTCCTCACTATACCTGTGGAAGACCTACACCAGCAATGCAGGGCACTAGAGACAGTGTTGACACATGATGACTCGAGCAATTTAGGTGATGAATTGAAAACCCTTTCAAGATGCATTTCAGCAGGATCAACTCCAAAGGTTGTACACATGCAGAAATATGATGACCACCTTCTTTCCAAATGCTTTTTTTGCTCTGCGCATACGTCTAACACTTCCTGTAGTGGAGAACGCCGCTTCTCCAAGCTGAAGTTAATAAAAACATGTCTACACTCCACAATAACACAGGAGAGGCTGGTTGGCCTTGCAGCCATCTCAACAGAGCATGAGCTGGGACAGACTGTGGGCCTTCAGGAAGCAGTTCAAATCTCTGCAACCAAGAAGTCATGGAAAACACCACTTTGATTATTCAAACAAATAAAAATGCCAGTGTTTACTATGCAGCAAGAAAAGTTACATCAAGCGTTTGAAAATTAAATGTTACTTAAAATTTTTGAACAAGGCATTTTAAGTTGTTAGTTCTCCTTTATTGGGGTAGGTAGAAGAGCAGTACCATAAGAGGAGTAGAAAAGGCACAACTGAGACCTTTCTAAGCAAGGGGGCGTCATTTGAGCTCCCCACCTTTGGTGCCAAAATGTTGTGGGCTGGTCCTAGATGACTGAACCTGGTGATATTCTAAACAGAAAGAATTCAGCCATGCTTTTAGCTGTTTCTCTTCACGGTGATTCAACAGGCATTTTAGGCTTCAGAGTGATGTTTGGGTTTAACGTGGGTGCTGGTTGTGGTGCTGTATGCGTGGCTGTGTTGATTTGTGTAGGGTTTGTGTAGTTCTGGGAGAGTTTCTGGATTTGTGCAGGTAGCAAATTAGGTGCGTACACACTCTGGTTAGGGGCTCTGCGTATTTGGAATTATTGTGTATACTGTCTGTGTTTTTGTGGAAGTGGTTGTGTTGATTGTGTGTAGGGACGTTGTTCTGGGAGATTTGAGTCAATTTGTGCAGGTGGCAGTTGAGCATATGGGAAGGCCGGCTCCGGGCATCAGCATAGCAAGCACATGCCTGGGGCGGCACTCTGTAAGGGGCAGCATTCTGGCCACACCGCTCCCTGCACCCCGGCTCCTTCAGCCACGCCGTCCCCCCCTCCGGCCACGCCATCTCCACCCCCATCCTTTGCTCCTCCAGCCACCCTTTTTTTTTTTTTTTTTTGCTTGGGGTGGCAAAAACTTAGAGCCAGTCCTGCATATGGGGGTGGCCGTTGGGGGTCCATAAGTAATAAATAATACTTTATAAAGCACTTTCCAACCCCAAGAACCCAGAGCACTTTGCAAACTAAGTCCAATAGCAATAATGAAATAACAGTAGCAATACTTAGCACCATCCATATGGGGGTCCACCATCCACGCATTCTTCTTCATACAACCAATGAAATTGTTTCACACAAATTAGCTGTAGAGTAAATGTAGTGACTACTTGAGTCACCTCTGATATCACAATGGTCTAAGACACTTGGCATGGCATCAGTACATGCCTTACTGTAGCTGTGCAACGCATGAGTGTAATTCATAAGTCAGAATGGTTGAGAATCTAAAAATTGGGTGGTGATAGACTGCAAAACCCAGTGATCATTCAGCGTGGTGATATTCTGAACAAAAAGAGCTCTCAACCATGCTAGTAGCCCTTTCCATTGCTTCACATTGACTCAACAGACTTTTTTTTTGGCTTCAGAGTGCACATGGAGTAATATTCCTGGAATCTTATAGATTATATAGCAATAATAAATAATACTTATAAAGCACTTTCCAACCCCAAGAACCCAGAGCACTTTGCAAACTAAGTCCAATAGGAATAATGAAATAACAGTAGCAATACTTAGCACTCATCTAGTGCTTTCAAATTTCATAGCACACAAACTAGGGCCCATTCCAACAAACCCTTATAACTAGGAGCAATTTTATTAACATGGGACTGAGCTACAAAGACACAATCTTTATCCAAGTGTTTCCAGAATTCAGAGATGTTTGGGCAGGGAATTTCAGTTTGCACTCCTGTCTGATACAGGGATTTGTTAATTAATCAATAAGTACAGTAAGCATGGCCACTTAATTGCAACCAACTAGGATGGGGGTAGAGGAAGGAAGGGACCCAGCAGCATTACTGAGTTGTTTCAAAGGGAAGTAAAGAAGAACACCAAATCCATCTTTATTTATTGGTATGAGTTGTATTCATTATATACCAATTACACTGTATTCATTATTGTGAGTTCTATATTTTCTGAAAGTCTCCAGTGCACTGTATGGGTAATTATTGCTGCTCTTCTACATTTAAATAAATGAATATTCTCTCTCCTCCTCTACGTGCTCTGATAGGCCGCATCACCATAGGATCTGTGTGCCTCCCAAGTAAATAAAAGATAATAAACAAAATGCTCTGTCCCATTTCCACCCACCGGAGTAGATTGAAAGGTAGCAGAATTTTGTTACCATGTGTGTAAAGATTGTGTGATGAGCTTGTTGTGAGAAAGTTACGCTGAAGAAAGGAATTTTTTATTTGCATTTGAAAGCAATGAGGTCATGGCTGCTCTTATCTCTTGTGGGAGGGAGTCCTATAAACTAGCTCCAACTCCCCAAAGAAACTCTGCACTGGTGCTTACTCCTACAGGTTCAAGGTTCCAGTGAAAGATAGGTGTCACTGGAGGTCATGGCTGTGGTGTGATCTCTCACATAGCTAAGGCCAATCCCATGGAGGGATTGAATCTGAAGATGGCAACCTTGAACTGGACTTCACAGTCACTAGGCAGAAAGGGAGCAATGGGGAGAGAGGAGCCCCTGAGTTTCTAGCCCCCTATGTTGCTGCGCAAAGAGGATTTAGACTGGGAGAATGCAGTTCCCCAAGCTGGAAGTTGGCCAGGGCACTGGGGCTAACACACCTGAATTAGCAATGTTCGTGATATGCTTGTCAGAACTCGAAAACATGAATACTGAAGACAGCAACTCTTACATGGTGACAAGCAGTTAGCTTTGTAGGTTAGCCTTCCTTGTTATAGGGATCTAAATGATGACATGGTATATTAGCTGTAGAGGAGTCACACAGATGAAGAGATAATAAGCCATTCGGTTAATTAGACTATTAATAAAAAAAACATTGTGAAAGAATATTTTGCACAACCATAGACATTCTTGCCATTCAGAAAAAGGAGCGATGAATCGCAGAAGGGTTATGCTCATTCACTCCAGGTTCCCATTGCCACTGCCGCCTTCAACTGATTTCAAATGATCAACCCCAAATGAAAGTTTAGGGCCATAGGTAGCCGTCCCTCGATCCTCAAACTGTAGGAGTTGAAAGTGTGGACTGAGGGCAGTATGTATCCAGGGCAGGGTGGATCCCTGAGGGCACAGTGGTTTCCAATTCTGATGTTCTGCACAATTGATGATCTTATCAATAAAGATAAATAGATCATCAATTGTGCAGAACATCAGAATTGGAGACCACTGTGCCCTCAGGAGAGCAGAGCGCTGGAATCAACATCTGTCATGTGGATCTCAGAGGAAACTTTTGCCCTAAATCAGAGGTGTCAAACTCCTTTTGTGGAGGGCTGGATTACATCGTTAATTAGGACTGTGTGTGAATAATTGTGCTGTACAATACCCTCAATCGGCACCTGACCTCCCACACCTAACCTAAGTGGGAGGTTTTCCCACAAATCAAAGCTAGAATATGGCTCCTACGCAGAAACTAAACTTGTAGGGCAGATGCTAGGTGGTATGCAATTGGGGAGCAGTGAGCGCACAGACAGCCATCCCACCATTGCATAGCCCATCCAAGGCCCAAGTAGGATCATAGCCACTGCATACTGGGATCACAGTGATTTTTCCATCTCGACTATTCTGAGGTCAGGAGAGTCCCTAGAGGGAAGGGAGTGTGACAAAGCTCCAAGTCTATGTTTGCGGGTCCTGGCGGATTTCACTAGCCTCAGAGGCTCACTGTGACCATCCACGTAGCCCTTCTCTCTCTAGAGACAAGGTCACAGCCTATTGAGCCATTTTCATCATAAGCCAGTGAGAAGAAGTTATCCTTCCTGGCACAGTCTCTGTTGTCTCCCTAGTCTCAGTGATTAATTGGGGAAGGTAGGAAGGGAGGAGCCCGGGCCCGCCCTCTACTCCGGGCTCCAGCCCAGGGACCCTAATAGTATCAGCTAAGATGGCTGACCTTTTTAACCACCAAACACAATACAATTCCCTGGGCTACTTCCCCACAGCAGTCCCTGCTTCTTCACACTCCACTTCACCTTTACCTCAGGGCCTCCTTCCTCGCATATGATATGTTGTCTAACCACTCAGTCTCACCAACAGCACAACCTCCTCTCACAGCTCCTGACACCCACACCCACCTGACTAAATGGGAGGGTTTTTAACTGGTTTCAGCCAGCCCCTGATTGGCTTCAGGTGTCCCAATCAAGCTAGCTGTTTCTGCTGCTTTCTAGAACCTTCTCCTTTGTTTGGCTAGCCAGGGAACAGGGACCTGCTCATCCTGAGGCCGATATACTTCCCTTCCAGCACTCTCCTATACCCTTCTGGTCTGACTCCGTCACATATCCCTCCCCCCTGCTCAAAACCAAGGGGTTGGGCAACTTGGGACGCCAGGCAGTGTACTCGTGACCGACCATCAGCATTGCCGTGCTGGCATCCGGCCCTGTGTCGTATGTGGAACTGGAACAGTTGAAGGGAAAAGAACCACCTGGTGACCCTTGTATTCTTTTCCTTATTCCGTTGCATCCACTGGAGGGGTGCATGGTCCGTCACAAGAGTAAATCGATGGCCTAAGAGGTAATAACGCAGTGTCTCCATGGCCCATTTGACAGCAACGCATTCTCTCTCGACTACCGCATACTTCTGCTCTCTTGGGAGCAGCTTTCTGCTTAGGTAGAGGATCGGATGTTCTTCTTCTCCAACCATTTGTGACAGAACTGCCCCCAACCCCACTTCAGAAGCATCTGTTTGTAAAATAAATTCCTTGCTAAAGTCCGGGGCTATAAGTATAGGATCATTATAGAGGGCTGTCCGAAGGTCGATGAATGCCCTCTCTGCTGCATCAGTCCACTTTATCATGTCTGGACCTTGGGCCTTCACCAGGTCCGTTAGGGGACTAGACCTAGTAGCGAAGTGGGGAATAAAAAGTCAGTAATAGCCTACCACGCCTAGGAACACACGGACTTGCTTCTTTCGGGTTGTCCAGGGCCAGTTTTGAATTGCCTCTAGCTTATTAGTTTGGGGCTTCACTATGCTCCTTCCTACAGTATATCCCAGGTATCTAGCCTCTGCTAGCCCTATGGCACATTTAGCGGGATTAGCAGTGAGACCAGCCCGCCTTAAGGTGCGCAGTACTGCTTCAAATTTTTCCAAGTGGGTTCCCCAGTCTGGTGTATGGATGATGACATCATCTAGGTATGCGGCTGCATAACTAGTATGAGGGCGCAACAGTTTATCCATGAGATGCTGGAATGTGGCCGGGGCCCCATGTAGCCCGAAAGGGAGGACAGTGTACTGGAATAGCCCATCTGGGGTGGAGAACGCTGTCTTTTCTTTAGCCTCTTTGATCAGGGGAATCTGCCAATAACCTTTTGTCAGATCCAATGTAGTCAAGAATCGGGCACTACCCAGTCAGTCAACCAGTTCATCGATGTGTGGTATGGGCTACGCATCGAATTGGGATACTTCATTCAGTCGGCGAAAGTCATTACAGAATCTCACAGTTCTGTCAGGTTTAGGCACTAGAACAATTGGGCTGGACCACTGACTGTGAGATTCTTCAATAACCCCTAATACTAACATTTTCTTTACTTCAGCCTTGATTTTTTCTCTTTTGGCTGCTGGAATTCAGTAGGGTCTCAATGTTACCTTGGCTCCGGGGATTGGGCGGATATGGTGATAGGCTTCAGTTGTCCGCCCCGGTTTTGTAGAGAACACATCTCGGTTGCGACTGATCATGTCGGCTGCCTCACCCTTTTGGATCAGCGTCAGGTCTGGAGATATCTTTACTTGCTCATGTAAATCATCCTCCTGGGGAAGGGTCTCCTGGGTGACCAAGCATGCCTCTCGATCGTGCCAAGGTTTAGAAGATTAATATGGTAAATTTGCTCCGGCTTCCGACGGCCAGCTGCCATACCTTATAGTTCACCTCTCCCACAGCTTCGATCACTTTGTAGAGTCCCTGCCACTAGGCCAATAGTTTAATTTCTGCTGTGGGCACCAGAACCATCACCCGATCTCCTGGTTGGAACCGTCAAAGCTTTGCTTGGTGGTTATAATGGGTTCGTTGGGTCTCTTGTGCTCTCTCTAAGTGTTCGCGTACAATGGGCGTAACTCGGGCTATCCGATCTCGCATCTGCAGTACATGCTCGACTATGTTCCTTCCAGGATTTGGCTCTTCTTCCCAAGCTTCTCTGGCTATATCCAGTATGCCCCGGGGATGGCGCCCATATAGTAGTTCAAATGGAGAGAAACCCGTGGAGGCTTGTGGAACCTCCCAGATGGTGAAAATGAGGTAAGGCAATAGGGTATCCCAATCTTTCCCATCCCGACTCACCACTTTTCTGATCATGGCCTTGAGGGTCCTATTGAATCTTTCCACCAGGCCATCTGTTTGTGGGTGGTATACAGAGGTCCGTAGGGCTTGTACATGGAGCAATGAACAAAGATCTTTCATCAATTTGGACACAAAAGGTGTCCCTTGGTCAGTCAATATCTCCTTGGATCGCCCAACTCGGGCAAAAATCTGTAGTAGCTCTTTAGCTATTGTCTTGGAGGGTGTATTGTGTAGGGGGACGGCTTCCGGGTACCGGGTTGCATAGTCCACTACAGCAAGCACATGCTGGTGGCCCTGAGCTGTTTTCTCAAGGGGTCCTACCAGATCCATGGCTATACGTTCAAAAGGGACCTCTATTATTGGAAGAGGTATCAAAGGCGCCCGCAAGTGCGGACGAGGGCTATGTAACTGACATTCTGGACAAGAGATGCCATATCTCCGAACATCTTCGTGTACTCCTGGCCAGAAGAACCTCCGCAGGATCCGTGCCTGGGTTTTCTCTACCCCTAGGTGTCCTCCAAATAGGTGACTGTGGGAGAGGCTCAATATGGCCTTTTGATGTTTTTTTGGCACCAGAAGTTGATGGATCTCTTGCTCCTGTATTTGCACCACACGGTACAAGAGATCTTTCTTCACTATAAAGTAAGGTCCTGGACCCCGGACCTTCCCATCCACGGGTATCCCATCTATCTCGGTTACCTCTTTTTTGGCGTTATCATATCTAGGGTCCTCTGCTTGGTCCCGCCCGAAAGATTTTCTCCCAGAACTAACATGCCCGAGTTCCCTGGCTCCCGCTTCTTCCAACGGTTCACAGCCATCACGATTTGGGGCGGCCTCTGGCTCACTTTCTGGGGTGGCAGTTTCTTTGTTGCTGCTCATGTCCATCTGCCTACTAGAGCAGTCTTCTGACCCTGGATCTGGGTTCCTAAGGCCTTCGTGGCCTTCCTCTCTTTTTTAGTCTTCCGGGTCCTTTGGGGGGCTGAGAACAGATCCTCAGAAATTTCAGTGAACATCGGGGGTTGACATTCTCCTGGTGGCAAATTGCTATCCTCAGGGTTCCCACTTTCCTCCAGCCTCACTGAGGGGAGTAAATTATCAAACCCTGGATAGTCCCTCCCAATGACTACAGGATATGGGAGGTTAGGAACTACACCCACAGTCACCTCAATGGGGTTCCCCTGAACCGCTATCTCCACCGGGATGGTAGGGTAATGACTTACAGCCCCATGCACACAGGTCACAGCTACGCATTTGGCTTCTAGCAGCTGCCTTCTTTTTATCAGCTTGCCCGATATAAGGGTAATAGCACTCCCAGAGTCCACAAGCGCCATAGTCTCTACTCCGTTTATCTTCACCAGTCTGGTGTAGTTATGTGGGGCTAATGTAACCCCTACGAGGTGGATAAGGGAGCACGGAACCTCCCAATCCCCAAAGTTACATTGCATAGGCTCCTCACTGCTGGGACACTGCTGCTATATGTCCCCACATGCATAACATTTATAGTTGCTTCTAATCATTTCCCTATGACGGGAATTAGGGGATTTAGACCCAGGGTTACTCCCACTCAGACCAGTCCCTTCCTTCTGGGGTCCCCCATGGTTTTCAGCCCTCCCCTTCTTCCACCTAGCATTTCCTGGGGTTTTGGTTGCCCAACCTTCCAGAGTTGGGTTTGGGTGCTTGCTCCAGAAGGGGCCTTCCTTAGATAGTCGGGTCAATTCCCTGGCTGTCATCCGTCTTTCTACCAGTGTGATCATCTCGTTGTAAGTGGATGGATCATTCTGGCCTACCCATTTACGGAGATCTGGTGGCAGACCCCGCATGTAATGATAGATGACCAGGGTCTCCAAAATCTCATTCGGGTTGCATGCCTCGGGCTGTAACCACTTCCGTGCAAGGTGTATGAGGTCAAATAGTTGGGACCTTGGGGGTTTGTTCTCCTGGTACTTCCACTCATGGAACCTCTGGGCCCGTACTGCTGCTGTTACCCCTAATGGTGCTAGAATTTCTGCCTTCAGCTGGAGATAGTCGGTGGCATCTGTGGCAGGCAGATCAAAGTAGGCTTTCTGGGCCTCTCCGCACAAAAAAGGGGCGAGAATGCTGGCCCACTGCTCCTGGGGCCATGCCTCCCTCTGAGCAGTCCTCTCAAACAAGAGGAGATATGCCTCAACATCATCTTCTGACGTCATCTTTGGCAGACAAACAGTGGCCCTCAGGGTTTGCATCCCGTCAGACCCCTGGGGCTGGGTGGTGAGAATCTTTAGCTGATCCACTACCTCTCGCAAGAGTGCACGATCTTGGGTCACCTGGTTCATTAATAATTTATTTGTTTCCTGCTGAAGCCACATAGACTCCTGTTGTGCCTTGGCCTGAACCCGGGTAGCCTCCTGCTGGGCTGCCGTGGCTTGTACCAGAGCTCTTATCACCTCCTCCATTGTGGCACAAAATAGACAACCCACCAAAAAAAATCCAAAACCCCAGTGCCCTTTTTTTTAAGTCCTTTCTTCCGCCACGCTGTGTACGAAGATCCCACCTCCGACACCAGTTGTGACAAAGCTCCAAGTCTATGCTTGCGGGTCCTGCGTTTCCTGGCGGATTTCACTAGCCTCAGAGGCTCACTGTGACCATCCACGTAGCCCTTCTCTCTCTAGAGACAAGGTCACAGCCTATTGAGCCATTTTCATCATAAGCCAGTGAGAAGAAGTTATCCTTCCTGGCACAGTCTCTGTTGTCTCCCTAGTCTCAGTGATTAATTGGGGAAGGTAGGAAGGGGGGAGCCCGGGCCTGCTCTCTACTCCGGGCTCCAGCCCAGGGACCCTAATAGTATCAGCTAAGATGGCTGACCTTTTTAACCACCAAACACAATACGATTCCCTGGGCTACTTCCCCACAGCAGTCCCTGCTTCTTCACACTCCACTTCACCTTTACCTCAGGGCCTCCTTCCTCGCATATGATATGTTGTCTAACCACTCAGTCTCACCAACAGCACAACCTCCTCTCACAGCTCCTGACACCCACACCCACCTGACTAAATGGGAGGGTTTTTAACTGGTTTCAGCCAGCCCCTGATTGGCTTCAAGTGTCCCAATCAGGCTAGCTGTTTCTGCTGCTTTCTAGAACCTTCTCCTTTGTTTGGCTAGCCAGGGAACAGGGACCTGCTCCACAAAGTCGCGAGACCTCCTCGTCAACCTCCTCCTGGCGCTTGCCAAAACCACCATCTATAACACCAGGAGGAGGATGCTAGACGAGGGGGTACAGTGCGACTGTGGGGCCTACTTCCGGTCACTCATTCAGTCACGTATCCGGGCAGAGTTCCACTGGGCAGCGTCCACTGGCTCCCTCGATAGCTTCGCGGAGCAGTGGGCGCTGTGTGGGGTTCTCTGCTCGGTGTCCCCATCCTGTACCCTTGTTTTAAACCTGTAACCCTCACACACTCCCTTGTCCTTTTTTTCATTAGTTGTCCCCCGTAATTAATTGGCCCGGGGTCCAGTGTCCCTCCCGCCAGGCTGGAGGAGGGACTTCAGTAATGGACGGGCTTAGGCCTGCCCACCTCCTGGGTAAACCAAAAGGTGCTCATCCTGAGGCTGATATACTTCCCTTCCAGCACTCTCCTATACCCTTCTGGTCTGACTCCGATAGGGCCATAGGTCTGCTTCCTAGTGATTAACAGCCATAGAGGAAGCGTAAACTGCACCCCTCCAAGAGGTGTAAGTAGCTGGTACAGAATCTCTATGCCCAGAAGCTCGAGGATACTCCTAGTGCCCTCTCTGAAGTGATGCAGCTTTGCATCACCACTCCCTATAGACTCAGCAGCACAAACATGCCCACAGTAACGCTGTTACATTCAGCATCACTCGAGTAGGGGAAATGAAACAGGACATTATTAAGAGTACCGCTGTTTCTGTCTTTCACCTGGTTGGCCATTTACACGTGCAGTTACTACCTGCACAAATTAGGTATGCAATGAGGTGCCAACATTATTTGAAAATCTGGCCTTTCATGAGTCGTCATTATTCATTTCTAGTTAGGTTCTTTTCCTGCACTCATCAGTGTGGTATAGGAGCACATCTACAGTCTCAGAGTTAACCCATTGAGATGAATGGTGGCTGTTCATACCAACCCTGGAACTACATCTGCTCCTGTGAAGAAGATTATCTTAAAAATCATTAATCTATAAAATGATTTTTAATGGAAGTTTGCATTCTTCAGTATCTAATCTTTCAGAAGGGCTGGTTAAGTGTATCAAGCAGAAGAAGGCTGATCTTATGTTAAGGCACTATTGCCTGGATGCAGTACGCATGGACAAAATTACCCCTTGTTCTGTGATAAGTTACAACACTCCCACAAATATATTTGCAAAATACTAGTGTTCCTATTGAAGACTCTGGTGATAATAAAAGTTTACCCGGATCCTGATTTTCACACATTCCTGTGAGAAAAGGTAAAAAGAGCATGCTTTTGTGATTCCTTTAGTCCATCGGGGTGGGAGGTTAAAGGCATTTTTCTTCCCACTCTAGCCAAGCATGAAAAAGGGCACTCCAAGAAAAAGGTACAGTCTAATAAGGTAAAATTGGCCAAGGGAATATTTAACTTGCTCTTTACTTGGATTTTAGGCAACTGTTTGCTGTGTTATTTGATGGAAAGCATATTTACCTTGGCCATTTCAGCCACCTTGTGATACACAGGCTGGAGAATGGTCAAGACACCTTCACAAAGAAGAGCACTCCTCCACCAGAGAAAATCTCAGCGTTTGCACTTCTTGCTGTTATAAAATGGAAATTATTATTTTTTTGCTTGCGGGAGGTAAAGGGGGGAACACTAGGATAGGCAACTTTTTCCAAGTCTTTGATAACGATCAGGGAGAAGAAACACATTGTATTGCAGCATATACACATCTGTACCTTTCCTCTCTCCCTTCTCTCTTCTTTCCGTTTAGAAATTAATGGGAAGAAGATGCTGTCACCATTTCAGGGCCATAACAATATGAATGGCCATAGATACATAAAGGTTAATGGTCAAATATGGGGCAATGGTATGCCCAGCCCCACAGATAGTTGTAATGTGTCAGTTCTCCTCTCTTCTGCCATCTTGTTATTGCTGTCAGAATGCAGCAAAGCCAGATACCACAACGTTACAAAGAAGGAGCCATTAACATTCTTGCTCTTACAGATCAGTTTTTTCTGCAAACTAAAAAGTGCACGTTTCCCCACACACCATTTTTGTTTTCTAGATACAACCACTTTCTTGCCTGAATCCTATCCAGGTGCCATTTTGCAGCCATGAAAGGCCTTCATTTCCTTTTGAAACTCTGGAGAATACAGCATTTAATGTGACTTATAGAAACAGATGACATAGGAAGCCAGAAATTTAAAGACACAGTTTATGAAAACATGTGTTTAAAATATATATCTGAAATCTCAGGGGACCTACAGTCCATAACAAAGTCTAATGGTTTCATTATTAGGTATAACATATTTCACCAAATTCCATGTAAATGCTAATAACTCTATGAAAACTTAATAAAATGAGATTGCATAGGTCCAGATTCTGACCTAATCTGTGGTGTTATTATTTGTATTGTGTCATATAGGAACCCCAGTGATAGTCCAGGACACCATTGGGCTAGGCATTGACAAAGACAGAAGAAAAATAAGGTCTCTGCCCCAAAGATCTCACAATCAAAATTAAATTGGTGTGGATATAAATCTGGAGTAAGTCCAATTAAATTATTTTAGAAGTACATTAGTGCAACTGAGATTAGAATCTGGTCCCATTTTAACTCATTTTACTATAATAAGAGAAGTTATATACACCCCATTCTACACTCCAGATGAATTAAAATAAAAAATGCTTAATATCTGTGAGCATTCTCACATGCCATGGTCATTGGGACATTAGAAATACCATAGACTATTAGATAAGATTGATCAAGAGACATTTCCACTCCAGAGTAAAGTGAGCTGCCATCTCATGACATCAGCAGTTGCCCAGCATCCATTCAAAAGTCCACCATTCTAAGTTGGTAGCATTTCATGCCCATTTTGCACTGGTGTAAATGTCTTGAAAGAAAGAAATGTTTGGCCCCATCACACCTATTCAGTTCAGAAGTGAGAAGGACAAAATTCCTCTCTTCCCTGAAATGCTAACTCTATGACTGCCTCGTCACCCAAATCAATCAGCCCATCTTGTCTCAAACTAGCAACCCCATGCCGAGGTGGTATTTTGTTTCCAACTTTGAACAAGTGATGGTGTTTAGATCTGCCACATCTCTGTGTTTTTCATTGTTCTGTCAGCTTCTATTGTAAAATGGTGATAAAAAAAAACTTATCAGCAGAGAATCTGATCTAAATAATTGCTCGTATAAGGAAAATCGCCTGTCTCGGAATTTTATTATATTTTTAGCCAAAAGATCTTAAAGGCTGACAGCTTCTTGAGTAGTCTGTATGTGTGAACTCACTTCAAAGTTCTAGCTGAGGTGGCGCCAATGGAGTAAGCTGAGGAGTTTAATCATTATACTTATGTGTACGGCCCTTTTCAAACTTCCTGGAATTCAGAGTAGTACAGTATGTACATCTTTAATTTAATTACTATTTATTATTTATCATCTCTTCATAAGCCTTGGAGCTTGGAGTCTTTAAGAATTAGACGTGCAGTACTAAGATATGCAGCGCGCGGTGGAACAGCTTAATCATTCTCTTTCTGATATTTTTATTATTCCCTTTTCCCTCTAGTATATTCTTCCCAGCGTTAACCTCACATAAAGTAATCCTCCTGTGGGAGGGGGAGCAGGTATATCATGGGTCCTCTCACAGCCAAACCCTAACCCCACAGTACTTTAATCAGCAGGATAAGACTTACCATACATTAAGAAAGAGTACATGGGCCCTAGGCAGCGTGAGCTGCTTTTGTCCTCCCAACTACTGTTTCTTATCACAGAGCAAAATGACTCTTCTCCCCAGCATGTCTGCAATCCAGAAACACAGTCCATCTGATGTGTGCTCATTTCCATACATCATCAATGCTGGGGATTCAAACAGTGGTCGCAAAGCAGAGGGACTGTAACACTCATTCTAAATCACTCACTGCATCTTCAAAGAGCAAACAAACACTGTTCCAGTGCCTCTAAACATAAATGACAGGATACTGTGCCTATCAAAATTCACTTCAGTGATCACACCATCACTGGAGGGATTATTGCAGATACATTACCCTGGGGCTTTGGCAAAAGGCTTTTTGAATAGTCTGTATAGACTGGATGGACAGATGGATGATTATTACTTATCATTCAAACTACATAAGGGATATTTTGCATATTTTTTCAATGCAGTATATGTAGCGTAGAGTAATAAAATGGCTAGTGTGGATATGTGCTACTGCCCTCTGTTGGAGGGACTCACAGCTGCACAGCTGTGTGTCTCAAACCACACACTGCTAATAATATCCAGGGGAAATCTCCTTTAACACAAGTGCTAGGGGGTCTATGCTTTTGCATCAGGAGAATCTGCATGCCATTCCCCATTATGTCATGAAGTTCCCAGTAACATGCAAGATAAACAAAGTCTTAAAGTGTTGAGTGGTGGCGGTATATAGTATATAGTACATATACTCCAGTTGGAAACATCTCTAAAAAGGCCCCAAACATAGGGCTTTCCATGAACCTTTTCTGATTTCTTCTTTCCTGATCCATTGAAAGTTCATACATCCTGGGTCTCACTTTGAATGCCTGGGTTCAAATGAATCCAAAAACTACACATGAAACTCATTAGAAACTGCTATATTTCACTGGATTTCATGTTCAAATCATGCAATACCAGGCATTGCATATGACTTTTATGCAAACACCATAAATCGGCCAACCTTTGCTCAAAACTCAGCCCTGGCCTGGTTTTGAACTTTATTAAAAACTAGGACAAGTTTTGCATGGTCTTAGGGTTCAAACCTCTCTAATAACATTAACAACATTTAGAACTAATAATAGTGTTTAACACATTAACTAATTAATTCTCAGCACTACCTTGTGAGGCAGGCATTATTATTATTATTATTCCCATTTCACAGATGGGGAAAGTGAGTCAGAGTGGTAAAGGAACTTGCCCATGGCCATGGCCAGAGTCAGTGGTAAAGCCAAGATTAGAATTTGGAAGTTCCTGGTTCCCCAGTCTCAGCCAAAACATCTAATCATCTCATCACATACTGTCCCTAAAAAACTAACATCACTAACTGTATTGACTTTTAACCTCCATTGAAAACCAAATCATCTTGACCAAAAAAAACCACCCCCCAAAAATTACCACAACCCTATTTGTGTATCAGAGAAGTCAGTCAGTATAAGAATTTTAACTGCTTTGGCATCCTGAAATTGTTGTGCCTATATGTTTGGTCCAAACTGTTAAGCATTCCCAGCAGCTAATATCATGAAAACATGAACTCCTAGAACTAAATTTGACCCTAAATTATACCCCTATGCCGCTACAGCACCTAACTTATGGTAGACTTTGGCCAACTCCTCTTCACTGAACAGGGCATTTTGCTTTTGCTAAGAGTTTCCTGTTATAAAACATTTTGTTTCCTTTATTGCTACCCAATTTGGCTAAAAGGGATATAACGTGAACAAAAGTGAATGGGCCCTGTAGCGGGGTGACCACCCGCTCCCTGCCTGAAAGGGCTGGAGTAGCCCAGGGAAGGGGCTTGAAGCAGCCCAGGGAAGGGGTTGTGGCTGAGAGCCAGCAAACTCCCAGGCTGATTGGGAAGCAGGCTCAGCTGGGTAGCCATGCCCCAAACACTCAGGCCTGTATAAAGGTTGCGAGGCAGGGGCCTAGTCAGTCAGTCTCCTCTGTATCCAGAGGAAGACAGGCCTAGCTGTGGGGAGCCTTAAGCAAGGTACCTGGACTGGGGCAAGGCACTGGGAGCTAGGGAGCTCTAGCCTGAGAGCCCCAGGCTGCAAGGCCTGACAGAAGGCCTGACCCAGGGGTACTGGGGTTGCAGGGGGCAGCCCAGGGCTAGCATTAGGAGCAGCAGGCCAACCCCCCTTGCCGGTGATGAGAGGCCATGATACTGCAGTCTGCCTCAGTGAGTGGAGGCAAGTGGTGACTAGCAGTGGCCAAGTCTGAGGCAAGGTGGGGATAGTGGGTGGAGGGTTTCCCAGGGAGGGGAGACCCTAAGACCAGTGGGGTACTACAGGGTGCAGCACCCCAAAGAGGGCACTGGGGTCCAGCAGGGACATGGGGCAGGGTTCCCCAGGGAGGGGAGACCCTAAGACCAGGGGGGTACTGCAGGGGTGCAGCACCCTCAGCTAGAGGGCACCAGGGTCTGGGAGGGACACGGGACCAGAGTAGAAGTGGGACATCGGCTGGCAGAGGGTGCTCTGGAGGCCAAAGAGCTGATTCCCCAGACGACCAGCAGGAGGCGCCGCCGGCGTGAGTGCCCGCACGCTTACAGGCCCCTTTAGCTGGAATCATTCCTTGTGTATCTCTTTGGTGAACTGTAAGACCATCAAATGTCTCATGAATGTGAGAGACTGTTAGCACTTGTTTAAAAAAAAAAAAACAGGCAGGAGGGCATTTTACAACTTTCCCATATCCCTCTGCCAATCCACCTAAATGCTGACCTGGATGAAAAAACTCCACCTCTTCTGAGCTCTGGTTTCCCTTAAGCAGAAAGTGTGAGTCATGCTAAAATGTGCCAGATTGTGCAAAGTTAGTAGGACTCTGTTTTCTCAAGAGTTGCAAAGATATCATCAAGCTCTCAGGAAAAGGGAGAGCAATCCACGATGTGTTTGTAGCCTCAACTATTTCTGTAGATATTACTGTTTCATTTCAGTCTACTCCATACTGGTACCTTTTTCATCGTTTGAGCAGGCTATTAGGAAGGCAAAACTATCTTTCTTCTGTTTGAGAGGAACTTAGGGTATGTCTTCACTACAGCAGTAGGTTGATTTCCTTTAAGTCGATTTTTTTAAAGCAGACTGTATAGAGTCGATTTTGTGCATCCCCACAAAGCACAGCAAGTCGGCAGTGTCTGTCCGCACAACTGTTGCAAGCGTCGACTTAGCGAGCGTTGCACTGTGGGTACCTATACCACAGTTCCCGGAGTCTCCAGCAGGCACCATTTCGAGTGCTGCACTATGGTTAGGCATTTCATAATTTCGCGCCCTTTTTTCATGCCGCCGACCCCATTTCGAGCGGTGCACTGTGGGTACGCATCCCATTATTCACGCCCTTTCTCCGCGCCTCACTAACGCCATAGCGTGGCAAGCATGGAGCCCGCTGATGCCACCGCTGCAGTACTGGCTGTTGTGAGGACCTCACGCACTGTTGTGGATTTTATGCTGTACCATCTGCAGAGGAATGCGATCCGGAGACAACTGCGCTTTCCGGAACCCGATGACAGTGATGAGGAGATGGACGTGGACGTGCACAGCAGGGACAGGGACACTGACGTTTTTGGAAGTAGGGCGACCGACAATCTGGCAAGTTTGGTGGCAATGGGGCAGGCTCATGCCATGGAACACCGATTCTGGGCCAGGGAACCAAGCACTGACTGGTGGGATCGCATAGTGCTGCGGGTCTGGGATGACTCCCAGTGGCTCAGAACCTTTACTATGCGTAAGGGCACGTTCATGGAACTTTGTGACTTGCTTTCCCCGGCCCTCCAGCGCAAGAATACCAGAATGAGAGCGGCCCTCACAGTTGAGAAGTGAGTGGCGATAGCCCTCTGGAAGCTTGCAACGCCGGATAGCTACCGGTCAGTCGCGAATCAGTTTGAGGTGGGTAAATCTACAGTGGGGTCTGCTGTGATGCAAGTAAGCAGAGCAATCGTCGAGCTGCTGCTACCCAGGGTTATAAACCTTGGAAACCTGCAATCCACAATAGATGGCTTTGCCGCCATGGGATTCCCCAACTGTGGTGGGGCTATAAATGGGACTCATATCCCTATCCTGGCACCGGACAACGAGGCCGCAGAGTACAGAAACCGGAAGAGATATTATTCTATGGTCATGCAAGCACTGGTTGACCACAAGGGACGTTTCACCGACCTGTACGTGGGATGACCAGGAAAGCTTCATGACGCTAGTGTTTTCAGGAACTCTAGGATTTTTAGACAGCTGCAGCAGGGGATTTTCTTCCCCGACCAGAAAATTTCCGTGGGGTGTGTGTGGAAATGCCGATCGTGATCATTGGGGACCCAGCCTACCCCCTAATGCCCTGGCTTATGAAGCCCTACACAGGAGCCCTGAACAAGGGTCAGGAGCTGTTCAACTACAGGCTGAGCAAGTGCAGGATGGCAGTAGAGTGTGCATTTGGCTGACTGAAGGGGCGATGGCGTTCATTACTTATTCGCTCAGACATCAGCGAGAGAAATATCCCCATTGTTATTGCTGCTTGCTCTGTGCTCCACAATCTCTGTGAGAGCAAGGGGGAAACGTTTATGGCGGGCTGGGAGGCAGAGGCAAATTTCCTGTCCGCTGCTTACCAGCAGCCAAACAGCAGGGAAAGGAGAAGAGCACACCATGACGCACTGCACCTCAGGGATACCTTGAAAACCAGTTTTATGAGTGCCCAAGATGGTGTTTGACAACCTGCTCCCTTGCTCTGCTCGTCCCTAAGCCTGCCGTCCTTGCACCCTCTTTCCCTCCCCCCTCCCGATGCTTGCAGAGGAAATAAATTCACTGTTTTAAAAATTATGCTTTCTTTATTGCTTAATCACAAACACAAATACAGGGGATCACTGGCAAGGTAGCCCAGAATGGGGTGGGGGAGGAGGGAAACCAGCAGTCGCAGTGGTGGAAGAGCGGAGAGAGGAGTGGGGGGCCAAGACACAGCAGCTTTTAAAAGTTTTTAGATAAACTCATCCTGCTGCTGCTTGTGCTGGCTTGTGGGGTAGAGTGGGTCGGTCCCCGGAGCTTCCCCCCCTCCGCCCCCCCCGGGTTCTCACCCCACGTTTGGGTGGGGAAGCTATGGGACTTGTGGAGGGGGGGAGGTGGTTAGACAGAGACTGCAGAGGCGATCTTTGGTCCTGCTGCAGCTCCACCAGACACCTCAGCATGTCGCTTTGGTCCTCCATTATCCGGAGCAAAGCATCCATCCGCCTTTCTTCACGCTGCTGTCGTCTTTCTTCGTGCTCCAGCCACATTTCTTCCCTCTTTTCTGCTGCGGCTCTTGATTCCTGCCTTGACTGGAGCAATCTTTCCCTCCATTACGTCTGGCGGGCTGCCTCAGCGCGCGAGTTTTCCAGTAGTTCATTGAACATATCATCGCGCGTTTTCTTTTTACGCTTTCGTATCTGCGATGCACGGCATGAGGAGCAGGACGGGGGATTCTGAGATAATTGTGCAGCTGTGGGCAAAGAAAGGTTCAAAGTTATGAGACAGATACATTCAAGGTTATGAGACAGATGCATTCTCAGACGGATCACAATGGGAGTACTATGCAACTGGCAACCTCAGTATTCAGAGGCCTGATATGATTTTTGTACAAGGTCATATTCCACACCTAAAAGTGACTGAATGGCTCACAGAAAAGTCACAGCATCTCACACGCACATGCGAGCCTCAGCACAACACGGCTTCTGAAATCACCGTGCAGCCGGCCGTGGTAAACTGAAATCCATATTTAAAAGAAGCACTTGGATATTCTAGAGCAGGGGTCGGGAACCTATGGCTCGCGAGCCAGGTGTGGCTCTTTTGAGCCTGTCATCTGGCTCGCGGCGCCCGCGAGGCTGGGGGGCGGGGGAGGCGGTGTGGCGCGGCGCTGCGCTGACCACGAGGCTGGGGGCGGGGGAGGCGGTGTGGCGCGGCGCTGCGCTGCGCTGACCACGAGGCTGGGGGGCGGGGGAGGCGGTGTGGCACTGCGCTGCGCTGACCACGAGGCTGGGGGGCGGGGGAGGCGGTGTGGCGCGGCGCTGCTCTGGCTGGGGGCGTGTCGCTCTTCTTCCCTCGGCTGGAGTCGGGTCACAGCAGCGTGACCCAGCGAACAAGTAAGCACGGGGGGGGGAGAAGCCGTTTGCAAGGGGGCGTTGGGGGGAGGCTGGGCTGGGAGCGGGGGGAGGCTGGGCTGGGACGGGGGTAAGCGGTGTGGGGGGAACGGAGAGCGCGGCGGCGGCGGGGGGAACGGAGAGCGCGGCGGCGGCAGCGGGGGAACGGAGCGCGCGGCGGCGGCAGCGGGGGAACGGAGCGCGCGGCGGCGGCAGCGGGGGGGGAAAGGAGAGCGCGGCGGCAGCGGTGGCGGGGGGGGAAAGGAGAGCGCGGCGGCAGTGGTGGCGGGGGGGGGAACGGAGCGTGCGGCGGCGGCAGCGGGGGAACGGAGCGCGCGGCGGCGGCAGCGGGGGGGGAAAGGAGAGCGCGGCGGCGGCAGCGGGGGGGGAAAGGAGAGCGCGGCGGCGGCAGCGGGGGGGGAAAGGAGAGCGCGGCGGCGGCAGCGGGGGGGAAAGGAGAGCGCGGCGGCAGCGGTGGCGGGGGGGGAACGGAGAGCGCGGCGGCGGCAGCGGGGGAACGGAGCGCGCGGCGGCGGCAGCGGGGGGGAAAGGAGAGCGCGGCGGCAGCGGTGGCGGGGGGGGAAAGGAGAGCGCGGCGGCAGCAGTGGCGGGGGGGAAAGGAGAGCGCGGCGGCAGTGGTGGCGGGGGGGGAACGGAGCGCGCGGCGGCGGCAGCGGGGGAACGGAGCGCGCGGCGGCGGCAGCGGGGGGGAAAGGAGAGCGCGGCGGCAGCGGTGGCGGGGGGGGAAAGGAGAGCGCGGCGGCAGCGGTGGCGGGGGGGAAAGGAGAGCGCGGCGGCAGCGGTGGCGGGGGGGAAAGGAGAGCGCGGCGGCAGTGGTGGCGGGGGGGGGGAACGGAGCGCGCGGCGGCAGTGGTGGCGGGGGGGAACGGAGCGCGCGGCGGCAGTGGTGGCGGGGGGGAACGGAGCGCGCGGCGGCGGCAGCGGGGGAACGGAGCGCGCGGCGGCGGCAGCGGGGGGGAAAGGAGAGCGCGGCGGCGGGGGGGGGAGGAGAGCGCGGCGGCGGCAGGGGGGGGTTATTATATGGCTCTCTGAGCCAAAAAGGTTCCCGACCCCTGTTCTAGAGTAACCCCACCCCTTTCCCCCCACCGCGTGGCTCCCAGTGAACCGCGAACTGCAAAACAAAACCAAAAATCTTTCGCTAAGGGCTGGCTGGGGGTCTTAAGCGGAAGCAGCCGCTTGCAGACTCTTCAAAATCCCTGCTAGCTACCGCTACGGGCTGGCGGGGGGGGGGGGGGCGGGTGCGCGTTCGGGGGGGGCGGGGCGCCCGGTCGGTCTTCAGCGGAAAAGAGTACTTTGCAGCTGGGAACCTTTATCTCCCTACTAATTGCAGTCCGTATTTCAAACAGGCAACCATGAATGACATCACTTTGCTTAGAATTTCTCAGAGAGATAGAGAACACATGCTGCTTGAGTCACTGCAAAGTCCTGGTCCATTCGCCGCAATGCTAGCCTGCTCAATGATACCAGACTATTTACTACTTTCGTGGCGTGGGATGGTCTCCTATCACGGGGGGGCACATAAGGCGGCTCTCCCCAGAAATCTGGTGTGGAAGATTCATCGCTACCTCCTGGATAGCTTCATTGAAATGTCCATAGAGGACTTCCGGTCAATACCGGAGTATATTGACAAACTCTTTGAGTAGAAACTGACCAGCAATGAAAGCACGCTAAGTCCTTAGGGCAAGTTAATCGTTAATAAATGCTTCCTTTAAAAATCATGAGTCATGTAATCCCTTAAAAAATAACACTTACCCCCTTGGGAGGCTTGGGAGGGTGCTGGCTCCAGGGTGATAAACAGCTCCTGGCTGTCTGCTAACAGGGTTTCTCTGCTGGCCTCCTGCTGCTCTGTGATATTTGCCGCCTCATCATCATCATCCTCATCCGAATCCTCCTCAGGCCTGACGATTATCCCGTCAGTGGAGTCCACGCAGACCGGTGCGATGGTGGTGGGGGCGCCCCCCATTATCTGATTTAGTTCATTGTAGAACCGGCATGTCCACGGCGCGCCCCCTGAGTGTCCATTTGCCTCCTTGGCTTTCTGGAACGCTTGCCTCAGCTCCTTAATTTTCACGCAGCATTGCTGGGCGTCCCTGTTGTGGCCCCTTTCCAGCATGGCCTTGGAGACCCTGGCAAACGTGTTGGCATTCCGTTTGTTGTTGCGTAGTTCCAACATCACAGATTCCTCTCCCCAGATAGCGATGAGATCCAACACCTCATGATTGGACCATGCTGGAGCTCTTTTCCTCTGGCTGGTCTCCTGTGCTGCTCGGCTCTGCGTGGCGTCTTGTGATGCTGAGGTCTGCATGGCGGCTTGTGCTGCTGATTTCTCTGAATGGCGACTGAGCTGTGCAGGTGAGCTGGCCACGCTGGCCAAACAGGAAATGCTATTCAAATGTTCCCGGATCTTTTCCTGTCTACCTGGCCAGAGCAGCGAGTTGAGAGTGCTGTTCAGTGGTCACAGTGGAGCAGTGAGGAAGTCCAGAGCGGTCAGAATGGAACATTGTGGGACAGCCTCTGGAGGCCAATAACGTCCCATGCGTCCTCACTAGTCCACAGTTGACCCAGAGAGGTTGATTTCAACGCTACTCCTCTCGTTAGGGAGGAGTACAGAAGTCGATTTTGAGGGCCCTTTAAATCAACGCAAATGGCGTCCATGTGAGGATGGGTACAGGTTTATGTCGACTTAACGTTGCTAAAGGCGATGTTAAGTCGTAGTGGGGACCAGCCCTTAGATGAAAGACTGGCCTAAGCAGTGTGCCGGACATTTATTTCTTATTTCTTTCTCCTCTGGGGCTCAGCTTCATTTTAGCTCTGACCATTGTACTGTAATGATCTGATAAGTGTAGAGGTGGTGAGATTCAGCATTTCCCTGAAATAAAGGAAATTACTATTTTTTCTGAGAACATGTGCTTGCCTATAGAATTCAAGGGCTATAGCTTCAGCCCAGATTGCTAGAGAAGAGTTAGAGCACCTTTAAATTAAGAGTCCTTATTTCCTTATTGGTCACTGCAGTGCACTGTAAAATCATCTACCATCATGTAATTTGGGAAGCATCATTTTTTAGTGAAAGTGCTGGCTATTCATTGATTGCTTCCCCCCCCCCCCTCCAACTCACCCCAGTGTAATGCCATGTCTTCTTTTCCTTTAAGGCTGGGGAATCTTAACATTCATTACAGTGAAGGAGAAATATCACTGGCCAGAGAAAAGCATAATGATAAATAGCAGGTTTCTCCACACAGTTCTACCAAAACACATCTGGCATGAATGGAAAGACTCCTGCTGTTCCAGACGTGGGACCAGAGAGTAGAGTAGATCAAAATAGAAGGTTATCATCAGAGGGCCTTACATCACATGCTGAGGCGGCCTTGCATCATCTTGTGGTGTTGGGATGCAACAAGGGGAAGACAATGAGGACAAGGGAAGAAATGTTTCTGAAAGGACTTCCTGTCCCCAAGCAGGGGGTTATGACCAGCTAAGCAAAAGCAAGTGCCTGTATGTACCATCTGTACAGCTGGAAACATCCCTGGTGCTGCCAGTCACTATTTCTTTAAATCCATTATTTGGACTTGGCCACGAGGGAGAATCTATATAAAAACAAATAGAGGAGAGGGCTTCTGTTGAAATTCCTGGAGCAATTTGCTGGCTGAGCACCAGAATCTCTTCAGCCAGACACCAGCATCCCCCGATGCTTCCTTTCCAGGTTGCCCTGTTGTGTGACTCCTCTGTGATGGTGAGCTAAGAGTGGAAGAAGAGGGGCAACCCTCCCACTACTAATAGCAGGAGAGGGGGAACTGTGGCCCCAAGACTCCCCTTTATTTTAACTCTGACTGGGACTTGCCTGAGCACAGACTGATCATGCAAAAGTGTAAAGGAGCTATTTGTAATGCAGCCAAATGTCCACTTGGACCTACTTCAGGACCATCAAGCTTTTATGACCTAAGAGGTATCTGAACACTGATTGCAAGAGGTGAATGACTGGGGCTTTAAGACACTATACCAGCTACATTGCACACTCTATCCTCCTCATTTGGAGGCAGACAAGAGCGAGCCAAAAGGCCATTTGTACTTCTTGTGAAGCAATAATTTGCTATTGCTTTATTTATTATCTGTAACAATTTCAAATGGACGTAACTGCCCTAAGTGCACTAGGGCGTCATTCATCTCAGCTGAGGTTCCAGAGCACAGTTCCATTAAGTAGACCTGGAACTCATTTCTGAAAGGATTGTGACTGAAAGACTGAAATATGATATCCCTCCACTGCAGAGCAGTCTCTTCAGGTCACTGCTCAAGGCCATAGACATAGCAGTATGAGGAAAAGGCTGCACTATTTGTAGCCATCAAAACAAACGTTTGCCTCCAGCCTTCTCAGTCTTTCCCCTTAAATAATCTATATAGAGTATTTAAATAGCACCAACTAGGATAGCATCTATTGTTGTGTGAAATAATAAATGTTGTTCATTCTATGGGGCCTGATTTTCAGCTGGCACAAATTTGTAGAGTTTCAGCTGAGGATCTCACCGTGTATTTCAAATTAAAATACCATTTATTTCTCTAAGTTTGAGAACAAGGGTGAGAATTTTAGGGGTTAAATAATATAAAGTCTGGAGTTAGGGCATCAGGTTCCTTGACTACTGAAACCCAGACGGGATATATTTTTTTAAACACAGTACTGTTTGACAAAGGTGTCATGTGATATTAAACATGATCTCAACCCTGTGAACACCGACCTTTGCCCCTCCTTTCAAATCTGAAATATAGATTTGGCTTGGATACAAAATCCCGTTGACAGACCAGCACTGAAAGTTTGCACACCAGTTTGAAATGAAATGGTACAATGCTGGGGTCAGTGTAACACAAAACACTGGGCCCGCTAGACATAACACAGACTCTTTATTCCTAAACACCATTATAGTAGTTAGCCGTCCCATCCCCCCAAGTCTCAAATGGACATGAACTTTCATTTAATCTTTTCAGGCAATTTTACAATCACTTTCATAAGTCATTCATGGCCCTCATGGTTTTACTTTAGATATCTTGCGCCTTATCTAGAACTTTTATATGCCTCATTGCTTCTGCAGCAGAGGAGACTCTTAAGATGGGATGTAGAAATATGTTTGTTACTTTCTACAGTGTAATTGTAAACCACAAGGAAGAATATCCTTCCTCATTTCACAGCTAAAAATCTAGCAAACCACAACTGCCTTCCTTGTTCAGATAGAGGCACGCCATTGATAAATGGGATCCCGAACAGTCAAGCTCATGCTAAAACACAATCGTGAGGAGGATATCCCCTGTACAGATGTTAGCCCCTATCTTTTGAAAGGTGGTTTTGAATAGAGAAGCTGTGGGATCTGATAAAACATCTGGATTTGAAGGATTTATTGAGAGGTACCGGAGAGTCACCATGTTAATCTCTTGTCCCTCAATGAAGAAAAGGATGAGGTTAAGAAAACTTGAAGGTTCAGAGGAGCTAAGCTGAGCAAAGAGTAGGAAAAACATTTTGTTAGCATTTCAGCCAATTAGAAGGCAAACTTTGACTGACTATTTTGGTGAACATTTGTGCAGGTCCAGTTTTGTTCACACAAACATTCGCGGGGAAAGAATTTCTCACCCACAGTTGAAATTTGTTATATGAAGAAAATTTTCAAGCAGAAAAAAGTGGCCATCTTAGAATTTTGAAGAAAGAGAGTAAGTACATGTCAGAAAAGGACCAAATGGAGAAGAAAAGACAGAGGAAGGAAGAGGCTGAATGAACAGGGTAAAAAGAGGTAGATGGCCTGCTTACCAGACACATGCATCCATTTCAGATAGGTAGCAAGGTAGCAAAGGGAGGAACTTGACTAAAGAACAAGATACTCCTATACTACAGCAGAGGAAGAGGCAGACCAGCATAAGCTAATAATAGGTTTAGTTGATGCTTTCCCTGTATTGATGATTTTTCAGCCTGCCTCTTCTGCCATTCCCACTACTGTTTTCAGAGCCGTAATCTTAATGCTGTGAGAGAGATACAACAGCATTTTTTATTTTCATAGAAATTCATCCTTTGCTCACATTCTGTACATGAACATGCTCCCTGGAACTTGATTTCTAAGTATAAAAGGGGAAATAGGCCCCAGTGTAGGGGTCTAGGCAAGTTGTTCTCAGCAAAGGACTTGGAAAAGAGGGGGACCAACATTACATCTCTGCATTTTCCAAATCAGGGGGCTGACGAGGAGCTGGTTCATCTTCCTCTTTCCCCTACAGCATATTCTAGACCAACATCAGGGTGAGTTCTTCTACTCAGCTAGCTGACTATGGCGCCAAGGAACCATTCTAGCATGCTAGGAATATCCAAGCACAGAGGCACTTCATACATACTCCTTTCCCCCAGCCACACTCCCTAAAAGGAGTTTATATTACCTCCATGCTATCTATGCAGGGGGAATTCTCACCTGGCCTGATCTGCTCTTCATTGCCTTCTGCAGGACTTTGAGGCATGATAGGCTGAGGAACCTATGTGAATCCACAGAAGGTGGAGGATGTGACAAGCCTCCACAGGGTGGGTCTGTACCCTGGCAGGGTGTTGGGTGTATGTGCAACAGAAGAACCTTGGCCTGCAGATCTCTGGCGAGGCAGATCCGGTATTAAAACTCCAACATGTGGAGGGGGCAAGAAAGGAGCACAGCTGTCACGGTGGCTACCACAGCTTTGACTAGTAGATGTAGGGCAGCTCATTGGGCATTCTGCAGACACTGGATAAAGTTCCACGGTCTGTGGAGAACACTGGGCTAGATCTGCACACTCAGACTTGACGCAGGGGAGAGAGTCTGACTGTTTAATAGGATGATACATTATTAACGCTTGAGACTCCTGTGCCTACTACATGTAACATGAGCAGAATAGAATTTGGCATGCCTTTGCAGTACACAGGGTGGCAGGGGAGTGATTTCTGTCTACATGGGGCACTTAACATACCTGAGATGCAATCAAATACCTAATGCTAAACAGTTAAGAGGACATCCATGGATGCCATCTAACAGACGGTACACTCCCTGAGCCCACAGAGCCCACAGTTTATTTCAATGTTGGCCTCCACATGGAAAGTCAGGGGAGACACAACACTATACAGTCTCCTGCTGATTGGCTTCAGACCTATGACCTCAAACACACTAGTGCATGCTCTTTACTGTGACCATCAAGCCCCATTTTTCTAGCAAGCAGCAGATTGATCACGTATTACTACCTGAGGAGGAATCCCTGGTCATTTCTAGGAAAAGGGAATCAGCATAGCGAATGGCCCAGTGAGAATGGCACTGTTGCATCCCCAGAGAGACACAGTCAAAGCCATCTTAAGTAGAGTTACCAGATAGCAACTGATAAAAAATCAGGACCACGGTTGGGGTAATAGGTGCCTATGTAAGAAAAAGTCCGAAAAAAGGGTCCATCTCTTTAAAAACAGGACATCAGGCCACCTTAATTTTAAGGGGAAATTTGTTTGCTTTTAGTTTTCCTTTCTGCTGAATAGCTTTCAACTGTGGAGCCCTTATTTTGCAGAGTGATAACACATGACTCACTCCCCCAACCCACACCACTACTCTTACTTTCTGCTCCCGCATCTTCTCTCTCTCCCTTTCTTAGCCCTTCCCCTTTTTCTCCATTATGCATATAAAGTGGCAAATGAAATGCCCCAGTAGCTGCTTAAGATATTTACTCTTAGTCAGCATGAGTCTTAGGCTGCTATGGTAGACACAGAGGAATTGTATTTATTTACTTGGTTCCCTGCAGTATCAATTCATTTCTTCTTCCAGCAAGGTCAGAACTTGCTTTGTCTGGAAACCACCATCACCTTTAAGTGGATTTCAGTGCATAAAGATGATGACTCAGCTTCTACTGAAGTCAATGTGAGATTTTCCATTAATGGCAGTAGGAGCAAGACATGGCCTACAAGTAAGTTAAAATGTTTTTAAAGATCCCTTAGGTACAGAATAAAACTGAAGTGGTTGAACACATTCCTGTTACCAAACGATAGAGGTGACAGTAATGTGTAGGCTATGCTGACCAACTATGATTGTCAGTGTAACATCAGTACTACCAATCCCAAGCATCCCAAAAACATGATTCAGGCTCCTCAAAATGAGTTTTTTTAAAACAAAACAATAAACCCAGCGGGCAGTATTTGCTTTTGGACTTTTGAAGCTTTAAGATGCCTCAGATGACATTTTCAAGCTTTTCTCTGGAATCATGAGAGAAATTTACTTTAAAAAAAACTCTCAGATTTTCATATAACCACACGACTCCAGGTGCTGAGCTTCTAAGAAAAACACCAGATATGGCAAGAGTTGGCAATACAAGGGATCTGTACAAGGACATAATGCTTAAGCCTGCAAGGAGGAGTGGAAAAGGGAGGAGGAGACTTATAAAATGGGAGACAGATGATCTCTCACTTTGTCTCTTCTTCCTCTCCCCAACCACCCAACCAGCTTACAATAAGTCTGAATCCCACCATTGCCTCTGCAACCCAGGGTCCCGCTTCCCAGCTCAGTTTCCACTCTCACGTGTAACACCCTCTGTAAGAAGGACCAGGGAGGCTGCACTTCAATGGCGGTACTTAAAACTAGCAAAGAACTGATCTATAACCAACTAGATGCTGTAGCGTATTTCCCTTCATGTGGAGATGGCACCCTTGATCCCCAAGGCTCCCTCATGCAGGAAGGCCGCTGTCAGCCATGCACTTTATCAATGGATTTAAACTTATATTGCTTTCTGTTAGCTGCCACAGGTACCAATAAGGTGATCTGTGTACTGATCATCAGTGGATAGGTTACCACTGCTTGCATCCGACGAAGTGGGTATTAGCCCACGAAAGCTTATGTTTCAAAACTTTATAGTTAGTCTTTAAGGTGCCACAGGACTTTGTTAGCTCTGCTATTCCAGACTAACACGGCTACCTCTCTGATTCCTTAATGAGACATCCATTTCTTATAGTAACAGTGCATGAGCCCTTCTCTTTGCTAAAGAAATACCTATTTTATTGAGAATGTGGTTTGAAAAGCAACTCAGAATTGTATTTGGGATATTGTTTAGATTACTGATGATTTTAAATAATGTATTGCTGCTAAGGACCCCCAACGAAGCTTACAGCTTCATTGTGATGGGCACAATGCAACCATGTGGCTTGCAGCAATGTGTGTGGTGTTACAAGAATTCAGGATCCTGGGAGTTAATCCCACACAGGAGACTGGAAAAAACAAAAACAAAACAGTTATTCACCTCTTGGAACTGTTGTTCTTCGAGAGGCGTTGCTCATGTCCATGCCAATTAGGTGTGCATGTGCCGTGTTCACGGCCGTCTGAACGTTTTTCCCCTAGCAGCATCCATCGGGTCAGCTGTGGAGTCCCCTGGAGTGGTGCACCTATGGCGCTCAATATATGACCCCTCTGACCCAGCACCCCCTCAGTTCCTTCTCCGACAGAGGGGAAGGAGGGCGGGTAACTGATTTTTCTTCTCCGAGTGATTGCTCATACAGATTCCAATTAGGCAACTCCCAAGCTTTACCTAGGGTGTGGGGTCAGAGTTAAGGAATGTTGATTCAAGCTCTGCTCTACTGAAAGCCTTGTTGTCCCTGGCGCACTGGACGATGGCATAATGTGAGGTGAAGGTATGCACCGAGGACCATGTCGCCTCCCTGCAGACTTTTTGGATCCGCACTTGGGCCAGGAAGACCGCTGACAAGGCCTGGGCCCTAGTGGAGTGTGTGGTAAGAGCTGGGGTCAGCACCCCGGCCAGCTCATAGCAAGTGTGGATGCAAGACATGATCCAGAAGGCTATTTTTGGAGAGGAAGCCTTTCATCTGGTCCGCCACCATTATGAATAGCTGGGTCGACTTCCTGAACGGGTTAGTGTGCTCAATGTAGAAAGCTAGGGCTCTGTGGACATCAAGGGAACGCAGCTGTGGGACCAGCATGAGGTTTCGGATAAAAGACAGGTAGGAACATATCCTTGCTGGTGTGAAAGTTTGACACCACTTTGGGGAGGAAGGCCGGGTGTGGTTTGAGTTGCACCTTATCCCTGTGGAAGGCGGTTCCAAGATGAGGACCTTCAGCTCGGAGATGCATCTCGCAGACGTAGTGGTGACCAGGAAAGCAGTCTTCGAGGAAAGATACAGGAGGGATCAAGTGGCCAGTGGTTCGAACAGTGGCCCCAAGAGTCTCGAAAGGACCAGGTTAAGATCCCACACAGGGATAGGCTGATGGATCTGAGTGTAAAGACAGTCCAAGCCTTTGAGAAAGTAACCAGCTATAGGGTTAGTGAAGACAGTGGCCAGACATGCCCTGGTGGAAGGCTGTGATGGCAACGAGGTGAACCCTTATGGAGGACGCTGCCAGGCCTTGCTGTTTCAGGTGCAGGAGGTACTCCGAAATGAGGGGTACCAGAGCTTGGAGTGGGGGTGTGCAGCACTATTCACACCAACACAAAAATATTTTCCACTTCGCCAGATATGTGGCTCCCTGCTGCCTAATAGGACCTGTCTTACTTGGTCTGAACACAGAAGCTCTGTGGGGTTCAGCCATGCAGCTTCCAAGCCATGAGGTGGAGGAACCGTAGGTTGGGATGACATAGGTGACTATGCATTGCCTCCCAGCACCCCAGTCCTCTCTGGGATATGCCCCCCCAGTACTCCAGTCTTCTATGGGATATGCTCCCATGGGTTCCCCTGCCAGCCACAGACCCTGAAGCCCCCACTCTCTGAGGGAGATTTCAAGATCCTGAAAGGGAAGTACATATACGTGAATGCTTATAAATGAACTATAGAGCGCTGCCCCACTGCCCCCATTTTCCCCTTCCCCACCCGCAGAACCCAAGTTCCATCCCCACCCCCTACCCCCCCAAAGGAGTATTAACAGGCTTGAGGGAAAGTGAGGATGGCCAGATTTTGGAGGAGAGCAGCAGAATCAGAGCCCAGACTTTTTTGGGGTCACCTATTCCTAATCCTCACCTGTCAACTCCTGATGCTGGATATGGAGTACAGAAGCATGCGGGGGGGGGGGGGAGGGGAGAATAAGTTAGTGTATTAGATTATGTGCAGTATTCAACCGTGGGCTCATTCTATTTACACTGCCATCTCCATCCTGATATTTACATTTTGCCTTTTCACAAAGTTCACTTTGTAAATGAGGAGTAAAATTCCCGTCTGTTCGGCCAGGCAATTTTGGGCCGCATGTGTGTGTATATGTTCTGGGAACTCCTTTGTGAATTCAGGACGGAAAAAGCACAAGAGCTCATAAAATGCCTCTTTAATATTGAGAGGATATCTGTGGGAGGATTACCATAGCAAGGGGCTGATCTATTGGAAACGTGGTTTTTTTTTATAGAAGGTATTTAATACTATGTGCAACAAATGATAAAAACCATCGCACTGCTTCTTCAGTCAGTGGAGCCCTCAGCCAAGAATTAGCTGACTGAGAGCCCTGTAAACCCTGTCTCATAAATACTCCTAGCCTAACTAACCTATGGCCTCATATAGCTGCCTAGCTGGTCCACTAACCCTGTTACATGCTAAATTTATGATTCTTAAACAAGATAAAAGAAGGACATACTGGATTTATTTTCTCAAAAAAATAAAACAAAAAAAAAACACCCTACATTTCTCACAGAGTATGTCCTACCTAGCAACTGAAAATGGACATTAGCCACTAACAACCAACTGCTACTTTATGATTTTACCAGCACTCATCTGTGCAATTGTTTAAACAAATCCCGATGAACGATGACCTATGCTGAGAACAGAAAATCTTCTTCTAGTACAAACTCAGATGTGACTAAATATTCTACCAATGACTGACTGCAAGGAAGGGATGAAGTGAGAAAGCAGATTGGAGGCTCCAGATTTAGGGTGTCAGGGTGGAATTAGGGCTGGGGTTCAAAGTTTGAGTTTCAGTTTGATGATGGCACTGTAATCTCAGGGCTGGTGTGTTCTCACAAGATTTTGGCTCCAATGGATCATCATTCAGCTGATTTTGTGAGATTTCTGACATCTCAGACCATGGATCTCAAATTCAAATGACCACAAGGGCCACATGAGGACTAGTACATTGGCCCAAGGGCCGCATCACTGATATGCCCCCTGCCGTCCCCGCCCCCACTCCACCCCTGCCATGAGGCCCTGCCCCACGTCTTCCCACCCCTTCCCTGCCCCCATTCCAATCCCTTCCCTGAAATCCCCACCCCAACTCTGCCCCCTCCCTGCCCTCATGGGGCACAGGAGGGGTGCAGGGTGTGGCAGGGGCTCAGGGCAGAGGGTTGGGGTGCAGGAGGGGTTTGGAAGGGCGGCAGAGGGTTCAGATGCAAGAGGGATTTGGGGGCCGGGCTCTGGCCCGGCATGCACCAGGGGTGGGGCAGACTCCCTGCCTGCCTTCCCTGCCCCCGCGCTGCTCCAGGAAGCGACCAGAACCTGGGGGAGGGGGACACAGGGGTCTGTGTGTTGCTCTGGCCACTCCTCCAGGTACCTCCTCCGAAGCTTCCACTGGCTGTGGTTTCCTGTTCCCGGCCAATGGGAGCTGTGGGAGGCAGTGCCTGGAAGCAAGGGCAACACACAGACCCCTGTGCCCCCATCCCCCAGGTTCTGACTGCTTCCCGGAGCAGCGCGGGGGCAGGACAGGCAGGCAGGGAGCCGCGGGGGGCAGAAAATAACCCCATGGGCCGCGTGTTTGAGACACCTGTCTTAGACCAAAAGCTCATGAGGGAAGATGCCTTCTCTCGCACGGTTTTGGCTGCATCCAGTGGGGAACTAGAAGTGCCCCTCTTTACATTTTGTAGTTGACCCAGAACCAAAACGTCAGTTGTGGGCTCAGACCCGGGGATATGAATCCAATTTGTGTGTTAATTGCTGTAAATGGAGCACCCAGCTCCTTCATGGCAGATGCTATAGAAATCAGTAACTAATAAACAAACTAATCCCTAATTCCAAATGGAGAGGTATTTACCTGGTCTCCCTATTGTACTCAACAACCCCTTGAGCCCAGCATATTACATACAAAAGTACAATAACGTCTGCCTGCAAAGCAATCTTGTGGGGGTTGGGTTTTCTTTTTTAACTTTGAAAAGAAAATTTTAGTTCTCCAATCACTACACCACCCAGCTGTCTGAATAATGCCTTTTGTCTTTAAGTATGTGAACTACCGGGACCACATTTTCATTGCTTTTAAGAACAATTCTTGACCTTTAAACTCTAAAGCTGGATGGAGAGCAGACAAAACACTTATAGGCTCTCTCTCTTTTATCTCAGCTGTCCACACCTTGCATTCCAAGTCCCTCTTCTATCTACAGACTTTAACCTCCAGTGTTTGACAAGCAGCTTGGTATAAGGCAAGGGCAGTGATTATACTGTCTCGTAACTTACAAAAAAAAAAAAAAAAAAAAAAAGAATCTAGGAAACAAGAACTGACCAGATGCAACTCACAAGACAAATATGGTAAAGTCTCTAATCTCTCCCCTGCCTGGCCAGAATAAATGTTTCAAGCCAAATCATCAATAGCCTTATGTTCAGTTAGGCAAACTAAACATTTGATAATCTTTGGATGAATTTAACATAGCGGTAATAAATAATGCTATCAGTATCAAAGCAGTTCAGCTATGTGGTTACACCTTTGAAATGAACCCGCAACTCCATAGGCCCCCCCAAGTGAGAAGATTCATTCAAAAGATCCAAAAATTAAAATGTAGACCAAGGCAGGTGCCTATCAGACTGTCCTTGATTAAAGAGCAATCGTGTCAGCTCCAAGCCTCCGCGTGAACATAAATGTGTTGGAATAAAGCCAATTTTAGATCCATTAATCCCACTCCTGAGATGAAATACATAAATATATGGAGGGCCAGATTCAGATTTCAGTTCCATTACTGTAAATCCAGAGGAACTCCGGTCAGTGAGGTTATTCTGGATTTGCACTAGTATAACAGATATGAATCTGGCCCACAGGATTAACTTCAATTTTGAAAAAGCCTTTCCGTACTCTGTGTGCCATGGACATTCAGTGTTCAGGCCTGCCCTCTGTGGCAATATGCACAGCACCAGGAGACTTGGTGGAAAATCACTCATTGCTTATGTTGGCATCAGCCCAGTTGTCTGGATTTATACACTCAGACAGAAATAGGGCTCTTGGGTTCAACCTTGGCCTTTGACGTACGGCAGGAAGGCGACTTTAGACCACTAGGAGCCTAAATGGACCTCAAGCTGTCTGCATTCCAGTTTTCCAGAGAGCCCAAACAAATCAAATAGGAATGGCTCCTTCTTCTTACCTCCCACTAGTACTGAGGAGTGACATGGGAGACTGGCTCAGATATTCTTTTCTGTGGCACTGATAAAAGAGACACACAAAAGACCGGAACATGATGAAATGCTTTTGGAGAAAAATAACCACCATTTAGTTAAAGACCTTTGAAATCTTAAAAGAAATGCTCCTTACCTGGCCAGATCATCCCATCAGTGTAGGGTATAAAAATCATACTTAGGAGAGAGATCATGTGTTCGTGATCTGAAAAGAAGCATATGAAAGCACTGGTGCTGACCTAATAAATGTCTCCTGCAGTCAAAGTTTGGCCCGGGAAGTGCTTTTGAATTATTACAAAATGATACAACATTTTCACAAAATGAGACATTTTCTGTGAACTCTGAGTGAAGTGGAACTGAGCAGTTCCATTCTAAGGCCAATCTTTAGAATGGGTGTGAAAGTGATGTTGAGGCTGAGTTTCAAACCTATGAAAATAGTAACTTCTAAATGGAATTCTGACAGAGGCTTATAACACCCCAAGGTCAGCATCACTATGATATATGCTGGGGGCCATCCATTAACAGCCAAACAACAGCACTTCAGGGTGTGTCCTATGAGAGGTAGGTTGGGCCGGCCTGGTTAAATCACTGGCCTGAGCCAGGTTCAATTCTTGCCTTTGCTAGGGACATCCTGTGTGACACTGGGTGAGTCACTTAATCTCTGTTTAGCTTCCCCATCTATAAAATGAGGAAAATAATACTCCTTTCCCCCCATCTTTGACTATCTTGTCTATTTAGACTGCATGTGTCTCAGGGTAGGGACTATCTCTTACTATGCAGTGCTTAGCACAAGGAGCTGATCTTGGCTGGAGCTTCCAAGTGCAAGAGGAACATGCATGTTATGATGTGTCAAGCAGTTAAGCCTTCCTATTCAGTGAAGTTCTTCTGCAATATGTCAGGATAGCTTGCGCTAGCAGGTCACAAGTACAGCATTCTTCTAAAGAAACAGAACAATTCCAGTGCAGCATGAAAGAAGCCGTGTCAAGATTCAAAGTACACTTCGTCATTGGGTCGCTACCAACCCTTGAAAGAGTTGATTACTCAACCTGAAAGTGTCAGCTTTTTCCACAGGGTATTTCCCAGAATCTTGTTTCTGTATTAGACATGGTGATTGATTGTTATCACCTTCCTTAGAGGTTTTTAAGGTCAGGCTTGACAAAGCCCTGGCTTGGATGATTTAGTTGGGGATTGGTCCTGCTTTGAGCAGGGGGTGGGACTAGATGACCTCCCGAGGTCTCTTCCAACCCTAATAGTCTATGATTCTATGATTGGAATTGTCTGCAACTTTCCAAAGATGGCACTTAGGAAGATGTCCCCCCAGCTTTAGGGAGACGCAAGAAGGAAGAATAAGGCTTAGATGCAGGTAACAGGCATTTAATTACCATGCGTCATTAGTAAAAACATGAACTCTTTTCACCATCCTTCTAGATTGTTACAATCCAGAACATGTACATTTGTTCCAAGCATTGAAGGGTGACAAGAAACCAATTTGTCCTTTGAATTTTGTCACCACAGTAATACAAACTGAAGTAAACCCATCTTAACGAACATTTAATAGTGACTTGGGTTGCACATTCCCGTTTCTTTTTTCCATGATCCACATCTTCAGAATATGCACGCTGAGAGACAAGAGGGCAAGATCCACAGGTATTGTAAATTCACATGGTTCTATTGGCTTTGGTAGAGTTGTGTCACTATTCACCAGTTGAGGATTTGGCCCAAATAATCTACCTTCTCTCTCAGCTACATGGATGTTTATGGGGTTGCACAGATGTAACTGACAGTAAGGTTTGGCCCAGTCTTTCCTATTCACACAGGCCCAGTCAAGGAAGTGTAACAAGCTGGCAGGAATTTACTCCTCACAAATTAAGACCCGTTTAGATTCCAGCATGTGTATATGATATCCATTCTCCTACAAAGTATAAAAGATCATCTATCCTCCTGACACCCAAGTTACCACTTGGGATCCTCCATTCTGTCTCCATTGGCTTCTTCATGCTCTAAATTACCCTTTTTTCAAGTACGTAGCATACAAAAAACCCACACAGGCCAACTTCAGCGATATTCCCACAAGAAAAATTAAATACTCTTAATGCTTTTTTAAAGTGAATTGGGCCCCTTCATTTGCATCTAATAATAAGGATGTTATCATACTGGTTTATGGCTCAGCTCTTTAGTTTCTATCTCTCAGGGGCTAGATTACCCCTCATGAGTTCAATATATGTCTGTGAACTAATGTAATTTTAAAAACACTTTTCTTCCAAATTAACATTACAACCCTTACAAGTTAAAGGTTCTACTTGCCAGCGTGTATGGAACATTTGCATTCAAGAGCAGACCAAGCTGGATATTACACTTCAGAGTGTGGTTACGGATGACCATGGCTGCCTCTACATACAGCCAGCTGAGTCAGTAGTCTAGCTGGCTAGTAGCTTAAAAACCTCTTTCACCTCCTTACACTGAACCATAATCTCCAGTGTGCTCACTCTCTTACATTTAGATTAATTATAAAACATTGTCACTAGAATATTAAAATAGTGTTTAATACACAAAAGGGAATAAGCTATTCGGGAAAATACATAATTTTCCTGTGATCATTTCACTACTTACATGAAATAGGATTTTTGTCCTGCTTGCTTATGGGTGGCACATGAACCACCAATCCCTTCTCCCCCCCTCCCTCCCCCTACCTCTCCCCTGCTGGAGTCTCCACTATGGACACCTTCCCCTCAGTCCTGTGCCACCCAAATTTCCCCCAACCCCAGAGCACTATGTGGGTGGTCTCAGCCCCGCAGTGCCAGACAGCATGGCCCAGTGCCCCCAGCCCCAGATCTCCTGGCAGGCAGCCCCAGCACTCCCAGCCCTGGAGCGCCAGGTGGACAGCCCCAGTGACCCCAGCTCCAGAGCACTGGGTGTCCCAAGTACTGTCTACCGTTGCCGCAAGTCCCAGGCCACAGGCTGATGTGCTCAGCCCCAGCCCGGGCCACAGCAGAAGAGTGGGAAGCAGGAGGGGGCCTTAGGGCAGAGCATGGGGTGGGACCATGCCTGGCTGTTTGAGGAAACTCAGCCTCTCCTGGCCTGCAGTACCCACTGTCCCTGCTCCTGATTGTCAGCTATAGTTTTCAATAGCTTCCTACTTTTGCAGCTACCATAGTGTAGTGCTTTTGAAAACCATGTGCTTGGCCCATCAAAAACTAAGGATGCCTGTGTTGAAGGAATCTCTCTTTGCAACCACTGCCTCTCCACAGCAATGGTTGCAAACACAAGGATGACTAACCCATAAAAGGGAAGTACTTACAGGGTCTTCTCTCCCTTTCACCCCTTCCTGAATATGGAGTTGTATACATAAATTGAGGGGGGGAAAACAGACCCATATAATGTCTCTCCTGGGAGAAGAAAAGCAGGCAGAGCTTGAATATGCCAAAGCCAACCTCTTCAAAAGTGCTCAGCACTTCTAAAACCAGACTTACTTAGGTATCTCAAATTGGGCCCTCAGACTCAGAAGCACCCACAACTAGTACACGCACTTGAAAGTGCTGAACCAAGAGTTATTTTAACCAGACACCATTAATCACTCCATTTGGTATTTTCGATTGCCATACTCTGTTTTAAATGTCGTTGAAGGAATGTACCATCTTCTCAGGAATGGAGAAGGGAAAAATATAACAAGAGTTAAAGGGACTTACCAGCTGGAAAAGAGAGAGCGGTAGCAAGCAGCCATCAGCTACAAAATGGCCCCTCTAGGGTTGCAGCTGCCTATCTCTGCCAAATTTAAAGGGCAAGTCCCAGGAAAGCATGCTAGCAAAAAAGCTTCTAGACAAGGGTAACCCTACACAGAGGCGAGTTGAAGGGACCAAGCAAATACTAAGAAGGGTTTGCCTGGAAAAAGGTTGCTTCTGCATATCACAATACTGTTTAAAGGGATTTTTTATTTCTGGGAAAAGTCCCATTTTTCCCCCACTTATGCTGGGGTAAGAATCGATTTCCAGGAAGTTGATTCCACTGTACTCTGTTGTAAGGAAGAGGAGATCTAGCCTGGCATCTGAACCACAGAGTGGATAGCCAAAGGGTTGATAAAGGACTCAGGAACTTTCACCTCTAGCTCACCAGTTTGAATTTGGCCCACATCACTATTGACCAAACATTTTCACCATTTGATGTCTATTCGTGTATCCTATGTATGACATGGGTTGGTGGTATCACTCCAGTTCCTTATAGGAGACAAGTGTCTATATCTTGAAACCCACTACCCTCCCAATTGGTACTAACTGGCATGCGTGTTAGCCAATTCACTGCCAAGGAAATGGAGGCCAAACTAACTTCTCACACCCACATGTAGTCTTTGCAGGTCAGAAGTGAAGTGAATTAGTAGAATATTTCAGTGAAGTTTGAACAGCTACTGCCTATTCCAAACCAGTTCTCTGGATACAAAAACTTGTTTCCAGTGCTACCAAACTGGCACTTTTCACAAGCACGAAATTAATTAAGGGCCAGGTTCAACACTGGGTAGCATTTTACTCTTCAAATGGCCCATGTGGGAGGCAGAATCTGGCCCTAAATTATTTTGGTTTTTTTAAATGTACTGACTGGCTGTGCGAATTTGCCTTTGTTAAAGAGAGACTCTCATTAACCAGTCTTGGGGCAACTTTTTTTTTAACTTGAATGTGCTTTTAACTAGATAAACGAATGTAATTATACATCTCGTGGAGTAGAGGAGTCAGGATAATACACTGAACTACAAAACTCAAGTACTAAATTACAATACAGTGAGTCGAGTAATGCCTTGTGACGCCCTCATTCTTTTCAATTGTAGCTTCCAAAAGCTGCCCCTTTCTGAACTTCTCGTGCTGCTGCACAAAGACATCAGACACATAAGTAATGATGTTACCAGGCATGAGGTGTCAACCAACCTTTAACTGTGCATACCCATCTGGGGTTCTGAGAATCAAACCGGGTTCCTTCCTACTTCTTCTGCATTCTCATTATCAAGAGTAAGGCCTCTCTGCAGTTTGAATTAGGACATCAAATATTACATCTTGGCCACCCTCAGCTCCATTACAATCTCAATGAACCTCCATTGTCCTCAGCGGGGATTGCACCACTGATTGGGCCTGTAACTGGAACTTAGTAAACAGTTCTGTTAATGATACATAAAAAGGAACAGAACCCAGCTACCTCTCTCTCAGTGGAGTAGTTCTGGACTGCTACTAGCAGGACAAAGTAGTAAAAAACTTCCTTTAGTCACTAGGTCAGCAGGTCCAAATCCGAACACACACCCTCAGCTGAGCTGTTGAGCAAGAAGCTGGCATTTTCACACAGTTTCCGTTTAGAGCTTGGTCTTACAGAATACTTCAGCTTGCAATAGCCACCAGCACAAATGTTACTAACTGGCAGAGTCAGCAAATGCAGAGAACTAAGACTGAGCAGCACATAGACTGAGCTACCCTAGGGAGGCCAGACAGTAAATGTGAAAAATCGGGACGGGGGTGGGGGGTAATAGGAACCTACATAAGAAAAAAAACCCAAAGATTGGGACTTTCCCTATAAAATCGGGACATCTGGTCACCCTAAGCTACCCTCTCACCCTGTAAAATGACGTGCCTACAGATCAGGGCTGAGACGCATTGATAAGGTAATATAGGGAATATTGCAATGCCACTGCCCTTCCTGTATTTTTCTGAAGAGTAAACAAAGAACTATAGGGGCAAAGGACACAAACAAAAGAACTCAACATGGTAAAAATGTATTGAAATTACAAATGCTTTAATTAGAACTCCATCCTGTAAACCCTCTCTACATAAAACATCCATGAACTTCAGTGGGACATCCACACTCAGGACAGTGGGAAATTTTGTTATTTTCAGTGGGAGCAGAATCAAGGCCACAAAGGGCTTGCAGAATCAAGCCCCTTTTTTCTGATGCATTGCCTTAAATGCCTCCCTTAAACCCCTTTGCAGTGGCTACCTTTGCATATCCGATTGCAGAAGACAGGATGCACATGGGAAAAATCAGATTCCTGATGCCAAAGGATTAATTGTTCAATGGATAATGTGTATTTACTATCTGGCACATCTTCATTTCTAGCTGAAAAATGTGAAATTTTTAGTAATTAACTGATTTAAGACTTACAGCTTTTGACTACAGGCTCTTTGATGTGTGTTTTAGAATAACACATCCGTGGATCTTCTGCAGGATCACATAAGCAATCTGGCAAGAGTCCATGCCTGAAGTTATGGAAAACAGCTTTCATGTGGACAGAGGCGACACTGCCTTTGGTGTGTGGCCCTTGGCCTCCTGTTGGCTCCATGACATTAAGAAAAGTTCTCACTGTTCTATCTAAACCTTGCCATTGAGAAAATTCATTTTGCCTGGCATTTATGGGGATTACATTTAGTAACAATTGTACTAGGTTACGCAAAAAAGACAGAAGGAATTGCTTTTTGTGTTATGTTTTAAGCAATTTTATGGTGCTATAAAATGTCACAAAAACTTGAGTGGAAATAGTGTCATTTTATTGGTAGTAAGTCTTTATTAACCCTCCTCTATTTACATAGTTTGTAATAAGCATTAGCCCATCATGTTCATCAGCACCAAGGCTGGGTGGCTTACTTTCTTGGCCAATACAATATAGCATATGGATTTTAATACTAGAAACCAAATAGTGCATGCACAACTCTCATTAATGGGAGGGTCATAAATTGACCATATGTGGCCCTTTGTCATGTACATGGCAGACACCTGTGAAAAAGAAGTAGCTTGCACACATTGCCCTGGACAACATGGAAGAGAATGGAAATCGCCACCCTGTTGAAGAGCTAGCAAGACAAAAACGAACGAACAATGTTAAGGTATCAGCGAGTGCAAAGTTCTATTGCTATAAAGTTTGGAATTTTCTTAATGACATGGTTATCCATCTTTCCATCCCATCACACTATCAGATAATTAGGCATAAGGCAAACAGATATAAATATGGGCAAGAAAAACAGCCTGCCTGTTTCACCTGCCCATCGTTATCACAAATACTCTGATTTCTCTTGTTGCATCGTAACAATAATGGATCTAGCTATCCAGCCATCCTTGTCCACTACCATGGCATAGAAGTATAGTGTTGAAATTACAATAGAGCTGAGCCCAGGTAGTGCAGGAAAGAAATCACATACTGCTTAATATGGGAGGCCAGATTAAATTAAATTGGGGCCCACTGGTTCTGGCATCTAAACATCATGACTGCTAAAGATGCAGAAGTAGAAAACAACCAACCATATTTTTGCGTTTATTTTTTATAGGTTTAAGAATACCTCCTTGTTTAAGAATAGTTGTATTATTTTGTTCGTCATGGAAGACAAACATTTAAAGGAAAATTTCTTTTTATTTATCAGAACAATCAGACTTGTTGGTAGAGAGGCTGGAAGCAAAAATGTGGTGGAAATAGATGATGTCTGCAGCAATCTGAGAATTTTGGAAAAGGGAGCAAAGAGAAAGCAAAAGAGGTACGATTCTTGATCAGTGATGATAGTGATAGTAATTTATAGCAGCATCATTTGAAATATCACACCACCCTGATTTCATATTAGCCAGTCTTGGAAAGGAAAATATATTCAACGGATGGCATGCTTCATCTTGTCACATATTATCCACCACTTCAGCTGCTCACATCTCAGACGCGGCTCCAGACAATAATGGCACAGCTGAATCTAACAACAATCAAAGGCAACATTAATGTCTACTCTAAAAAGTTAATGCACTTCAAGGATTGTTGGCACCAAAAAGAAACCAAGTTGTAATAAGCAAACACTAAAATCCAACAATGAATTAGTCAGGTATTTCACTGGCAGGACAACCTGCACACACACAAAAATCAACAAGTTAAGATGAACAAGGCATTTTCCTGGCAACATAAAAGTAATGAATAAATAACATATTAAGTAGAATGATCTCAAAAAGCCAAAGAAGAATCCCATTTCAATTACCTTTCCCTGAAGTTAATAGTTATTCTGCCACCTTCAAACACAAAACTAAATATTGTCAGTGACAGGATTCAAGAATTGCTATTGGCTATTTAGAGTACCTAGCAGGATGTGATGTGAAACAGGAATCAAAATGAAGTGTGGCTTTTGTTGTGTTAGTTTTTTAAAATCCTGTTCACAGGTTCTAACAGGATACATAATCCTTTTACTCATTTGAGATAAACATGGTTTAATAAGTGGCCAATTTTATGCTTGCTTTTCCCCCATCCCCACCAAATTTAATGTTGGAAATTATATAACCTGGATGCTTCTCAATTCCTAAATCAACATCATTTGAAAGCAGAATTTAAGTAAGACTTCACAAATGCGTTAACCTTTCTGCATTTTATTATCATGAGACTGTCTTGAAAAATAAAATACAGCACAGACAAAATGTTTGCACATTGAAAGAAGCTTTTCAAACTAAAACCAAAGCTAAACTGTCTAATTTCCACACATCTTGCTCATTTCAGACCTTTACAGCATGTTGGATTGAGTAACAAAAAGAGCTTTTAAATTCAGTTATTAAAAGTGAACGGCAGCACTTCTAAAATAAATACAAAAAGTCTTTAACATCCTAAATCTTTTACCAGTAGATATGTGCAGACTTTAAAATTATGAATATGTTTGAATACAAAGCACTTGAAAATCATTTCATCTTTAACTTACAGCTCAGGACCTGAGTTCAAGGTTCTGTGTTTCTCCTGCAAGAGCTGATTGTGCATTTCTAATATGTGAGATTTTTTTTTCTTCTTGTAAAGAAAACAGAGCAACCTTGAGCTTCTCTGCTAACAAGCTGCTGTGCATTATTCTCCTCACTCTACAGACACAGCCAAGGATTCTAGGCAGGCTCGCCCAACAGTCAACTTCCCATCCGTCCAAAGCTCCACAGGCCAGTTGTGCAGCTGGTGGAAAGCAGCATGACTTCATTGGTTTCACTGGTGCTACATCAATTTCAATAGAGCTCCTCCAGCTTATACCAGCTGAAAATATAGTCCCAATGTACCCAATTTCAATACACAGACCGAGGAAGAGCCTAGTGCTTCATTCCAGCATGAGTTGTTTGTAAATGGTATCAGCACTCACAGGTGAAACAGGGAACCCTGAGCTCCGTTCTTAACAGTTACTAAAGCTTTCAACATAGTTGTTACATATATTTATAATTTTAAGGCAACACATGAATTCTGCAAATGACTAAAATCTTAAATGGGTTTTATTTTAAATTCCTTCATTTGAAAAAAAAAAAAGACTTTTAACAATTTCACTTCACCTTCAATGGAGTAGGAAAGTATTGTTTGTATCACTTTCGTCACTGTACCTGGCAGAACACAAATCAGAGACTTGCTTGTGTTACTTCTAATTTGAATTCCTCCTAGATAGGGTAAAAATACTTGCTAGCCACCTGCTTCCACCAACTTTGAATGGTTGCAGTGAGCCCTCTTTCTGCTCTTAGTTACAGAGGTTTAAATCCAGAGTGAAATAAGTGACCTACTCTGGATTTGTACTGTTGTGTCAGACAGTTACAAGCTATGTTTCAGTGTTTCCACATTGTCCTGAAACAATCTGCGAACTGAGCTGCCTGCTCTTTGCATGTTGGGACATATCTGTATTTAGAGGAACCAGTTCAGTACAGTACTCTAAGGAAAAGAGAAGAGTTACTCCACTGCATAGTGCTCCAACTATGCAATGGGGTAAAATTGACCCAGATGCCACATTCTGAAACAGCATGCCAGTGAGAATGCAGCTCCCTAGAAGACCCGGATGTGGAAATGGTTTGAGGCTGCCATGGGAGAGGCCAGCAGCTGCTGGGAATTGTTAACTCACTTGCCCGGAAGGCATAATTAATCAAAGATGTAGGACGTGCTGTTTCAGTGCTCAAAAAACATTTTGTAAACAGGTGCAGAGCAATGCACAGCCGTGGAGCAAAATGGGTGCCATTTTTGACACCCCTAGTTATGGTATAGGGATTGATCTGATCTGCCCATCAGAGCCTGATCAACTATGGTCTATTCCAGGGATCGGCAACCTTTCAGAAGTGGTGTGCCGAGTCTTCATTTATTCACTCTAATTTAAGGTTTCATGTGCCAATAATAGATTTTAACATTTATAGGTCTCTTTCTATAAGTCTATAATATAGAACTAAACTCTTGCTGTATGTGAAGTAAATAAGGTTTTTAAGCTTTATTTAAAATTACATTAAAATGCAGAGCCCCCTGGACCAGTGGCCAAGACCCAGGCAGTGTGAGTGCCACTGAAAATCAGCTCGTGTGCAGCCTTTGGCACACATGCCATAAGTTGCCTACCCCTGGTCTATACTACCATACCGGGGAGTAAGGTCTACATCCATTATTCAATGTGTAATCCTGCCTGTATTTTCACCAGCTGCATTTGCTCAACATTGGTCATAAAATTTGGGGTAAGGGCCATGCCTGTTAACAAATCTCCTTGCCAAAGTCCCCCAAGTTAGAATGGAGGGGTCCCAGCAGAGGCTGCTATTGGGCAAAGTGTATTATTAATGGTTCTGATCTAATTCAGCTGCAGCACAGACATTGTCACTAGTTCAGAATGTGGAATAGGAGGTCTGAACCATCACATTTTTGCCATTGGAACAACTCAGCCTAGTCCCTACCTGTGTTACCAGCATCTACCTGCCTAGACTAAATGCAAAGATACTTTAGCTCCCCATGTATTCTGGCAGAATTTAACCAGAAGCACTGCATATGTGGCCTGCTTCTGTGGCTGCGGAGCTACCATTGCTGTGTACCAAATGGGGCCATCAGAGACCGTGTAACTGACACATGGATTATTGACATAACACCTCAGAAGAAACAATAATAGTCTGTTGTATCAATCCCTATAGTATCATCCACAGATCACTCATAGTCTATTGGCACGTCTCCATTAAAACAGTGGTGGGCACAGATGCTCGTGCACTCTACAACTACTCGTCCAAAGTCCTTTATAAAAGTTTTGCAACAAAAGTGACTGTGCTTGTGCTATAACCACTTTCCCAAACAAACGAACGTTTCTATATTTTTTTAAAAATGACTCCAAGATGCTATTATTTTAGCTAGTTTGCAGGTTTCATGAGCAAAATAGCAGCTTGGCCAAATGTTCCCATTCAGCTTTGAAAAATAAATTACCAAGTAACAATAATTAATAAATACAAATAAATAACTTTGCCACCTGACCCTGAGACCCTGCATTGTACATTTCTACCTGGTCTACATTTTAGGGTGGTTTTACATGAGAATAAGATGATGGCACAGCTTGACCTGCAGTATCAGGACTTAACCAAATAAAGGATTCAGGTCAGCACTTAGGCCTGATCCTATACCCCTTATTCAGACATGGTCATCAATAGAATATACTGAATTCAGTGGCACATCTGTGGCTCCAATTCAGGAATGTACATACGCATGTGCTTAAGTCCCTAGTAGTCATTTGAAAGTCAGTAGGAGCACTCTCATGCACAGCGTTAAGTAAGTGTTCAAGTGCTTTATTAGATCCAACAGGATTTGAGCACACATGCTTAAAATAAGCATGTGGTTAACTGCTTTCCAGACTAGGGCTACTCGCACAAATAAGGGATAACTGTAACAAAGATCAATCAATAACCATGGGTTTTTTGGCTGGGAGGAGGGGGTTCAACTTTTCTTGGAGCTTACAGTCTCACTATAATGAAATTATTATTCTCCTGGAAACAGTTAGCTTTTTGGACAAACAATGACAAATTAAAGTATGCTATGGATCACCCCCTCCCCCCCAGCGCAACGCAAAAATACCTATTTTAACAGCAGAAATACAACACAGTAGGCATTATTCAATGGTATGCAAATGATAAGTTAGACAGTTAGGAGACCCCCCCACACACACACGTCAGCATTAATAAACAACCACACTAGTTCTACATTAATTATAGTGTTGCAATAACACTTTGCATTTTTAGTTTGCTTTGAAATGTATGCCATCTATAGACGGATAACTTCTTGGGTGTATATGGATTTTGTTTTCTTTTTTAATCTCAACAGTTGATTTTATGCAGTGGATATGGTACTACAACGTCATTCTAGCTGCATGGTCCTTGTTAGCATTAAAAATTAAAGAGCAAACATAACCTAAAGCGCCAACATTTATTATGTCAAGTCTCCCCCTCGCCCCCCCCTCCTTTATTTATTTTTTCTATTTGTAACATTAGCCGCACTTAAAAGATGGTGTGTAATGTATAAGAACAACAGGCTGGGTTCTCAACATATACTCAAGAGGGCCTTTTCCCAATGGCATGGAAGCCAGTCAAAGCCATTGATGATCAATAAGCCCTTGATGGTGGGTTGTTTTTTTTTAAAAAAGAAGTGTTTTTATTCTATTAAAAATATATATAACATAGTCTTGCAGGCAGGCGGAAGGAGCCTGTTGGATGCTGCCTTCGGACGGTGACGTCTGACGTTATTGTCAGAAAGCATCGCAAAGCTACCAAGATAACGGCCCACATTCAGATGTCATGTACACGGTGCACATTTCCCGTGTGCTTCACATTCTCTCAGAATTTAAGCGGCCTCGAGCTTCCATCCGAAAATTGCCACACGTCACGAGGTCCCTGGGCACTACGCCAAGTGGGGGTGTGTGTCGAACCTAGAGAAAGGATGGGGACAGAGGAAAAATAGGTGTAACACAGCCCAAAAGGTAATTCTTCCCCTCCCCCCCATTTTTTTTTTTTTTTTTACAAACTGCGTATGTAACACAACAGACCCCAGGTTCATGATCTTAGTATGTACTCCTTCCAGCCCACCAAGAATTCACAAACTCCCGCATCATACATGCATGGGAGTACTTCAAGCACAGCGAAAATACAGAAAGTACAAATAACACTCCAGGAGGTAAATCCTCCAGTCTTCTGTAAGACTTAACTCAGTTAAAACACTGACTGACTCCAGAATCCCTCCCCCACCCGACAATCCTATTGACTTCAGTCACAGGCTGGGACTCCAGATAGAGCACAGCCAATATTTTGTTGATATACCACAAGCTGTACGTTTTGCAGAGACTCTTATGTCCCTGAATTCCATTGCATTTGAATAAAAGTGCAACTTATAGGGTGTACTGTACCTGGTGAAGTGTGAAATAAATGCTTGAGCCCTACAGGCCTGAGCCAATGTTCACTGAAGTAAGTGGGAAGTGTTCCACCGACTTCATTGGCATTGGGTCAGGCACTCGCTGTGCAAGATGGAAAAATAAATGTTTCCCCATAGCTGAGTTATACAGTGAATTGCAGGCAGTGTAAAGGCCAGTCACCAATTATATATTGTACTAAAAGAAACAATAGGCTAATGAACAAACCGCACGCTCAAGAACTGGCATGCACAACCTGTGGCAATGGCAGAACCAGAGATGCATTGATTAAGATCAATCTACACATACTGACCACTGAGCCAGTTTCTATGGAAATTGCCTCATAAATGTTTGTGTGTGTAGTTGAAGGGCAACTCATGAGGTACTTATCATGATTAAATAAGAGGGCCATATCATAAATGGGTATGAATTAAAATAGCTTCACTAAAGTAAATAGCACCAGCCTGATTTACACTGGATGAGAGTCCAGTTCCATGTGTTTCTGAATTGAATACATATTAAAATGAAAATAAATAAGCCTGAGTTTTTCAAATGAGCTTAAATGAGTTAGGTACCTAAGGTGGGATTTTTAAAAGTGCCTAAGTAATTTAAAAGCACACGTCCGATTGAAAGTCAATGGGACTTGTGCTCCTAAGTCACTTAAGTACTTTTGAAAATCCAACCACCCTTACTAACTTCCAGTATTCATGAGCATTGGGCGTCTAACTTCCTTAGACACCTTGAGAAGTGCCAGTCAAAATATATACATCTGGATCTGGGAAACAGTGGCTTCCTTTCATGAATCCAGTGAAGTGCCTGCCAGGCAGTATCATACTCACAATCCATAATATAATTTCCCCATACTTTCACTGTAAATGGTTTCCAACCTTTGCAGAGGAAAGAACTAAAATAACAGCTGGTATCTTTTTTCTTTTTATACAAACTCTGCACTTCGATAAACCCTGAAACTGTATCTCATCAGATATGCCAAAGCCTTCTGAATGTCAAGCAAAGACATGGTATCACTTATTCCTGTATTTATCTCAGCTCTTGGAAATAAATATGAAACATCTGTAGCCTAAATTCTTGCTATTGTTTCAGTCTCTTCATTATACAAATCACTCAATTTGGAGGATATTAAATACTAATGGCAAAGGCATCTGCGCAGTAAAAATACACTCCTCTTCTGAAGTTGATTGGTTTTGATATGTTATCAACTGCAATGCTATTACCCAAATATTGTTCTTATTCATTGAGACATCTTTCCACAGAGAGTTAAATATAAAAAGTTTCTTGGGACAGTAGGTCATGCTTGTATGGAATGTTACAGCAGCTTAAGAACACATTATGGCTGCCCTATAAATCTGTTTCAGAATTCTAACAAACTTGAACGGGCCTCAATGGTTCATGGTTTTATAACACCATTAATTTATCACACGGTTAGGAAATGTCACATTTTGTATTACTATTTTTGCTGTAGTGTACAAGCTACAACATGTTGTCATTTCTAAGTTATGTTCTTGTTGGATAGTTTTTGAAGTTATTTAGGCGACGCTGTATTTAATCTCTTAATGTAGGGGGTTCAAGTACAGTGGTTGTGCTGCATGTGTGTAAGCTGGAAATGAAGTGAAGTGCCCAGTGGATGTGCCTAGCTGTTTGATACAAGTATATAAATCAAATGTGTTATTGCAGATTTTTAAAAAATTCATAGCATGTTTTTCACCTTTAATTTTTTAGCAATATGTATTGTATGTGATATGTCACATATCCAGATGTATACCTAGACAGATAGCTGGATGGCTAGTTATAGACACACAATTATTTTATATGTTTAACATGTTATAATGCAACACATAATGAAAGTATTATTACTATATATGTGTGTATTAAAATTCAACTTAAAACAAAGATACAATTGTTATGATTGCTTCATAGACAGAACAATTAAAAGTACTAACAACTACTAAAAAAACAGTAAGAGAGAGAGAAAGACTGAACTCTTCATGGACATTTAATGGCACTGGATCAAAAATAATGTTGTTAAATAGCTGCAAAGTACCTGTCTGGTACTAGTACCTTGAGTTTAGACACAAGACTTCACCTCTGAGACACAAAAATCACAACAAAGCACTATTTCCTTTACAGTTCTTTGTCTTGTCCCAGTCAACATGTTCATCTTCTTCCTCCCCTTCATCATCAAAGCTACTAGAGTGAATATTTGCTAGTACCCAAGAGGCAGATTCTGATCTCAGTTCCCACTGATGTAAATCCAGTATTATTCCATTTAGGGGCTCAACCCGGCAAGATGCGGAATCCTCTAACCCCGATCCCGCAAAGCATTTAGCCATGGGCTTCACTTTAAGCACATGATTAGTCCCATACCAACAGGATGACTTGCTTGCCTAAAGTGAAGCACATGCTTAAGTACCTTGCTGACCTGGAG